>JADBJO010018621.1:15000-22500 GCA_016801955.1 Conus betulinus | reverse complement strand
GGGGATGGGGATTGTCTGGTGTCTCCTGCTTGACGCGTGTGTGGGGGAAGAGGAGGCATGGAGCTGACACGTCACCTTGACGAATATGTACTGTATATAATCCGTAAAAGCGTTTGGGGGGTCTTAAACTGAGCCTTAACATTAAACTATGCTATCAGCTGTCACAGAACAACTCCCAACCGGTCATTTTACGTATGTTAAAGGAACCATAAGAAAAACATTATTTACAATGAATTCTTGAACCACCCTATACCTGACGTCATTGTGATGTCATCCGTGACTCTATGTTTACGTCATTTGGGCTACCCCAGATGGTCCCATTTAATCCATGTTCATGCCTGCCTGCCTGAAACCAATAAATTCAAATCTTGATGTGCATTTTAGAAAAACAAAGAGGGAGAATCAACTGTCAGATATAATAAATCCTTCTGAAAGCAGACCACTTGTGATTGCCTATGTATACACGGAACATTACTCATGGGCTTGGCGTACTAATGTTTGGTGTGTGACCAGAGCGTCAAAAATATAGTCAAAGGGTTATGAACGTGACGATGTAGGTGTGTAGTGGAGGCTGGATTGGCGGTGGTAATAGGGAGAGGGTTGGAGAGACGGAGGAGGAGTGGGTTGAAATAAAAGGAAACAAGATACAAAGCATATAAACGTACTCCCAGTTTGTCTTGAATACGCGTGACATATTCCATAAGGAAGAAAAAGCCGTTTTGGGCCGGTATAACCGTTAGTAACGGCTACTCTGATTAAAAAAAAAAATCGGCCATCATCTGTGACCCATAATGAACATACTTACAAATTTTCAGAAAGATCGGCCAAGTACTTTCTGAGATTTTCCATAAAGAAAAAAACCTGTTATGGGCCTTTATAGCCGTTAGTAACGGCTTATATAACGGTTAAAACAAAACATCGGGCATCATCCATGACCCCTAATGAGCATACCTACAAATTTTCAGAAAGATCGGCCCAGTAGTTTTGTCTGGAGCGAGTGGAACACATTTTGACCATGGACACACACACACACACACACATACACACACACACGCGCGCGCGCGCGCGCACACACACACACACACTCACTCACACACATACACACAACATTTCTTCGTTCCCATTGTAAATTACCCCCTGTGTCTATAAGAACTGGGGAGTACAAAAAACGAAGGCACACACTTCTCTTTATAAACCTAGGTTGTAGAGGTGCCACAACCAACACAGTAACAACGTTAGCGCTCGTGTTTTGGTGTTCATCACAGCATTAGAGCAAAGAGGAATCGATGCCAGGACTTGGCCCATCTCCTCTTCTGGTATTCCGATGCATGCTGTGTATTTTGGCATTTCCATAACTCACCGAACTCTTACGTGGGTAACATTATCTATGATGCGCGTGTTTGATCTTCATGTGTGTGTATATGCACACGAAGGGGATTCAACCAACAGCAGGCCTCCACATAGACTGAGCCTGGGAGATGGCAAAGATGTAGAGAGGGCAGGTACTGAAGCCTGGAAATGGCACATGGGTAGAGGAGGTAGGTTATTATTGAATATATAAGATAGGAAAGCTGTGAGGGAGGGGGAAGAAGACAGAATCAGTGCTGAACTTGAGAGGTGACGAAGGTGTAGAGCTAGAGAGGACAGGATCAGTATTGAAACCTGGGAGATGACAAAGGTGTAGAGAGGACAGGATCAGTATTGAACCTGGGAGATGACAAAGGTGTAGAGAGGACAGGCTCAATATTGAACCTGGGAGATGACAAAGGTGTAGACAGGACAGGATCAGTATTGAACCTGGGAGACGACAAAGGTGTAGAGAGGACAGGATCAGTATCTTTGCCTTTTGGTGGTTGGTGTTTCACTGTAGGCATTCAGCACTTCCTGTTGGACTGATTGGCCCAGTTTCTGCCTGCTTTTTACGGGCTGGCTAGCTGTCCAACACTCTTCACAACTGATGGTCTCCAAAAGCCCACTTTGAAGCACACGCATAGTGATTCCCGCGCAGGCAAGGGGTATGTACAGACAGTATGCCGACCGCGCTAAAACAGTGGACAAGAAAAAAAAAGCTGCTTGAACCGGACCTGTGAAGGCTACACCGGTCAACTGAACAATGATCTCACCTAGGAAGAGGTTAGTTACCCGCACGAATGAACGGGACTTCGACAAAAAGCGAATTAAAGGAAATCGAGTCATATGCCAATCATTTGCCTTTTACATTTTCGGAAAGGGGGCAGTCTACACCTCTTTACTCTCTAGACGATGCAGGGATTCGAAGGTTGGGAAGCAAGATTTCAAACCACTGGATAGTCAAGAATGCAAACATGTTAGTCCTCAACTGAAAAAAAGCATCTGGGTGTGTGAAATATAGCATCAGGTACATTCTCTATACTTAAAATATTGTTGTTAGAGCTTTTGTCGCCGGTTTCTCACCCTCTTGAGATTCAGTTTGATTACTGCAGATTTAGAATTCAATTTTTTTTTCAAATGTGTGTGCATCCGCTGTACTGTTTGCTCTGTCTTTGATGACACGTGAAACGATATGTCAAGACGAATAGACTCATTCACAAGTCTTGCGCGTGAGGCTTAAAGCATTCATTTGATTGACGAACAAAATGTAAAGGTTTGCTGAAAACGTTTTTGCTTCTATATGTTATGATTCGGTCGCTTGTGCAAAAATATTTGATGGTGTATAGGAAGCGTTGGGTGTTTTTGTCCGGTTATTCTGGAGATCAGAATTTACACCTTTGTGTTACAAAGTGAGATAAAAGTCCTTGTCTTTCTCTGTGGGACAAGGTCCCCGATGTTAAATACTGGCTGTGTGATCTCGATGTCTCATTTCAATATTCAGGAATTCATTTTAACAATGAGTCCCATGCTGAATATACGAATTTATATGATAAACCCTGAGAGTAATGCACTGCCTTCAAAGAAAATGTAAACAACATATGTTACCTTTACACGTCAGTTGGAGTTGTTTGATAGCGTGATTATTCCTTTACTACTGATCGGCCATGAGACTGGGTATCAATCTGTAATAAGTTTAGCATCAAAAGACTTCAACCACGTCATTCAAAACCATGTTACGCTCAAGAAAAAGCTCACCAATCCACATACTTTACTGTGAACATGGAAAATTTCCTGTCAAAAAAAAAAAAAATACATACAAAATGTGAAATTTGACTTGAATTGTGGATAATTGTCATAAACTCTCCAACACAATATACAGACTTTTTTTTTATCAGATGTGTATCAAAAACGCATTGTATATCAGTAATACTGTAATTGAACTCGCGATGAGACAATATAAAGTTTAATCAATGTGAACTCCGTTTAACCAGTGCATATTTCAATTTTAAAAAATATACACAATTGTACAGAGTATGAAAGATCAATACATTTGCACCTTTATTTCAGATATGTATTTGAATTCCACATTCTATAATGACAAAATTTCATAACTTACTTACATTTCAAAAATCAATTAAGTCTTTTGCCAGAAAAATCAGCACCGATCTTTTGAAAGATTGAGATTGTAAACGATGAGCTGACAATACAGGTAGGACAGACAGCAACTATCTACACAATGAAAGAATTGGCTTGAAATGTTCATCACATGGATCAGAATACGAATTTCGTCAAGTATTCAATATCTGATTTAATCATTATTATTACTATGTAAAGATAAATTAAAAGCGCTGCCATAATTCTTTAGAAAAAGGGAGTTAATCCATTGGAATTTCCCACCCTTTTCTGTCAAAGCAAGCTCACCCTTTTTGGAAACAATTTCGGGTCAGTTGTCAACAGTGAACAGTGTAAAGCTGACCGCAGAACCGTTCTTATGTAACACATCTGTTAAATGATGGGGGATAGAGAGGGGGGGGGAAACACGGAGGTGAGGGGAGGTAGGGGTTTAGGGCGGGGGACAGGGGCAGGGGGGTTTGCCTCTTTACACAAATGGACTGACTTTTCAGCGAAAATACAGCTTCTCGGAGAAACATGGCGTTTTTTTCGTTTGCGTTTTTACTCCCCCTCCACCTCACCCCACCCCTCCCTCCTGTTAATTAAACATTCAATTGTCAAGGCTTAATTCATTTTTCAATCTGTCACTCACAAGAGACATCAAACGGTATTAAAAATCTCTATCCGGTTAATTTGCGTTGTGCATGACGATAATATATTTGCATCAAAAGCCATCAAGAATTTAGTCAGTTCATGACCAGTAGTCGTCNATGTTTTCTCATATTATTAAGTCTGGGCCAGAGCTCAGCCTCTCGCAGACAGATGACTTTGTAACCTAAGCTACAGCGCAGCTGCACGCAGCTGACAGCACCTCATCACGGGACGCACTCCATTCCTACACATCACCTAACACAGTTCAAGCGCCCGCGTAACAGACGCACAACACACACCACACACGTCGCCTGCGCCCACAGACACACAAACACATACACATACACACACAGACACACACGCACGCACACGCGCGCGTTCCTCTCTCTCTCTGTCTCTCTCTCTCTCACACACACACACACACACACACACACACACACACACACACACATCACACACACACACACACACACAACACCACACATCTCTCACTCTCTCTCTCTCCTCTCTCTCTCTCTCTCTTCTCTGTCCTCTTGGTCGGCCGAGTCTGTGTCTGTCTCTGTCTGTTTCTGTCGATCTCAATTTGTCTGTCTGTCTGTCTCTGTTTCTCTCCGTCTCGTCTCTCTCTCTCTCATCTCGTCATCTCTCTCTTCTCTCCTCTCTCTCTCTCTCTCTCTCTCTCCGTGTACCAGGACCCGCTCGTTTGTGTGTGTGTGAGTGGTGTGTGTGTGTGGTGTGTGTGTGTGTGTGTGTGTGTGTGTGTGTGTGTGTGTCTGTGATCCCCCGAAGTCGATCGTGGGTGTGGCTGTTGGAAAACCAAGACGATCATCGTGGGCGTAACGAGCATCCGTTAGAAAAGCCCCACCATATGAGACATATATGCAAAAGAAAACAAAAGAAAAAGAAAAAAGAAAAAAAAAAAAAAAAAGAAAATTAAAAGAAAAAGAAAGAAACAAAGAAAGAAAGAAAAAAATAAGGCTTCGACACAGGACGGATACCGTACCTTGAATGGCAGAGAGAGAGAGAGAGAAGAGAGAGAGAGAGAGAGAGAGAGAGAGGGGGGTGAGGAGGAAAGAGAGACAGAGAGAGGGAGAGAGAGGGTGAAGAGAGAGAGAGACGGTCGAGAGAGAGAAGAGAGAGGAGGGAGAAACGAGAGAGAGGGAAAGAGAGAGAGCGAGAGACAGGGAGGGAGCGAGAGGGAGAGAGAGAGAGAGAGAGAGAGCGAGAGAAGATAGAGAGAGATAGAGAGAGAGAGGGGGGGGGGGATCCACATACAATCTCCGTCTGCCTGCTGCAGCTTCAACTGAAAAAAAAAAAAAAAAAAAAGTGGGGGGGGTGGGGGGAGGAGAGAAATATACGATCACAGTCTTTACAGAAATGAAATAAAAAAAACAAATAAAAAAAAAATAAAGAAAAAAAAGGGAAAAGAAAGACATGCAGGAGACAGAATCTGGTCTTGTAATGTCAAAGCATTCAAACGGTGATACTGAAATGGATGTTCGGAAAACCGATCGTTCTTGGGAAAAAAAAGTAATGCCTTCCTCGGTGCTGCGCAAACAGATAGCAAACTAAAAAAAGGTAAAGAAAAAAGACAACAGAGAAAAAGATTTTTTTTTCTGTAAGGCGAAGGAGAAGAGGGGGTAAAGAAGATGTATCCATCACTAGGTAAGTGAAAAAACAACACAACAACAACAAAACCCCCACAAAATCTCTACCTAGAGCTTGCGATGGAGTCCCACGAGAAACAGGACGTTAACTGCAATGAAAGGATTGATTTTTAAAGACATTGCAGGAGAGAGAGAGAACGAGAGAGAGGAGAGAGAGGAGAGAGAGAGAGAGAGAGAGAGAGAGAGGAGAGAGAGGAGAGAGGAGACGGGATGGGTGGTGAGGGAGAAATGATGAAGATGATGCAGAGCGCATTTTCATTCGGTTCCGAGATTGTATGACGGGACTGTACTCATATTACTTTCATAATATATCCCAGCATCAGCCAGGCCCGAGGGATACGGACACCTCCAATGCTGGTCAGGATATTTGAGCAACACTCTCAGAGACACATCTAATGAGTGGATTGAAGCTCGACTGAGATTTGATTGTAAAGAACTCTGACAAAGGCTTTAACGAGCCTAATTTTTGCCTCTGCCTGTTTAAATGTTCATCATTTTTTTTCCTTTTTTTTTTTTTTTTTCCTTTCGTACTTTTTGAAAGCCTTCAACGAGCCTAATTCTCAGCCTGATGAAGTATTCATTCATGTATTCCCCCCCCCCCCCCCCCCCCCCCTTTCCCTCTATTCTTCTTTTTCCTCTCTCTCACTATACTTGTCGTTGTCTCCTGTCTTCCCCGAATTTGTTTGTTCCTCTATCTGCCCTGTCTTTCTGTCTGCCCCCCCCCCCCCCGCCCCCCCCCCCCCCTCACCCCGTCCTGTCTGCCTGTCTTTCTGCCTTCTGCACACCGCCATCTGCCCCCCCAACCCCCCCCTTCGTCCCCATGTTACCTCTCCCCCCCCCCCACTTCTCTCCACTCCTCCGTCTGTCTCTCTCTCTCTGTGGTCTCTCTCTTGTGGCGCCCTTCAGGACTGCGCAGTTATTGTCGTCAGTAGGGGACTTGGTGGGTGGGGTCCTGCGTGTGTTGGATCAGAACAGGCACCACGGAAACACCACCGAAGTGACTCAGCAGCAGTGCAGTGTCTCCTCTGGTGGGTTGCCTTCGCGACTTGGCGACTTGACATTGGAGTTGCGGTGCCCGGGGCCGGACCAGGCTGTGATTGTGGAGGTTTGGGAAAGGAGGGTGGGGGGGGGGGGGGGGGGGGGGGGTCAGCATAAGCGGTGTGGGTGCAATGTACGTTGCCACTGAGGTGGCACAAAGGAAGGGACGGCGGCGAAAAATGGTCTCTTTTGAGGCTTTGGGTTTTTTTGTTTTTGTTTTGTTTTGTTTTTTTGTTTTGTTTTGCGCTTAGCAACATAGATTCTGTCTGATCACGATGAACAAGCATGTTGTTTTGAATTACGTCGGTCCTCTGTTGATTCCGTACTGCTGGTTAAACGGCAATGTATTTCATATACAGAATGAGTAGCGTGTTTGTAAAAGACGTTTCATCAGCAAGCAGATAACACCGTGGTTTTAATTAATAGATAAATGGAAGTGTTTTTTCGCAGAGGAAGAACATCGGAGCACCACAAATCGATCCTTGAGGTAAACCTCATGGGAGACGTCTTTTTAGGAGAAATTACACATCGTAAGAAAACAGGCTAAGCACGGTCTGACAAAGTAAGACATGAAAAATAGCTTAGTATTTTTATTCATGCCTTAGAGCCATTAATTGTTTTTTGTAGTATGGTGCGATCTATTTGATCAAAAGCTTTCGTTCAATCAATGAAAAGACACTGA
>JADBJO010018621.1:7500-12500 GCA_016801955.1 Conus betulinus | reverse complement strand
GGAGATAGAGAGAGAAACAGACAGAGACAAAGACGGAGAGAGAGAGAGGATACAGACAGAAGAGGAGACAGACAAAGAGGAAAGAGAGAGAGAGAAGAAAGAAGAAAGAGAGAGTCAGAGAGAGAGAGAAGAGAAAGAAGAGACAGAGACAGACAGAGTGATAGAGTGAGAGAGAGAGAGAGAGAGAGAGAGAGAGAGGAGAGAGAGAGAGAGAGAGATAAAGACATACAGACAGACAGAGGGGGAGAAAGAGAGAGATTCAACAGACATTGATAAAGACCGAGACAGACAATAGCAGACTAAAGGACCCTAGAAATCGCCTTTTTTGTTGTTGAAACAAATGTAAACAAGTGCTCGGGAGTATGCTTGGAATGGAAATTGGCCAGACCAAGTGTAGCCACCGTGCTTGCCGTGACATTGCAAACAGAAATGCTGATATTTTTGTCTGGAGTCTGATAATATTTTAAAAGAGGGTGGTGGTGGTGGTGTTAAGTGTGGCTGTCATGATTGTGAGATGGGGGGATAGGGAGTGAGGTAGAGAGGTAGATAGAGAGAGAGAGAGA
The DNA here is from genome assembly GCA_016801955.1 of Conus betulinus. Taxonomy (NCBI): domain Eukaryota; kingdom Metazoa; phylum Mollusca; class Gastropoda; order Neogastropoda; family Conidae; genus Conus; species Conus betulinus. The sequence continues at coordinate 11,937 of JADBJO010018621.1, read as the reverse complement.
GAGAGAGAGGGGGAGAGAGGAGAGAGAGAGAGAGAGGGAGAAGGAGAGAGAGCGGAGGGAAGAAGAAGAGGAGGAGTAGGAGGAGGAGAGGAGGAGCGATGGATGAGGAGGAGAGAGAGAGAGAGAGAGAGAGAGAGAGAGAGAGAGAGAGAGAGAGAGGAGAGACTCTTGGAGACCTCCAAGAATTTAATTGTGAGGTTACTGCCCTGTACAACACGCATGAAGAGTATAAAATTGCTGAACATTTTCAAACAGCTTCATGTCTTCTTTTCATAGACTTCCAGTCTATGTTAGAACACAGCAGCGAAAAAAAGAAGAGAAGGCGGAGGCAGCCAGAAAAGAAAAATGAGTGAGCGAAGAATGGACAGACAGACAGACAGACAGACAGACAGAGAAACAGACAGACAGATCCGATAGATATTGAAAGAAAGAGAGACAGTCACAGACAAGGGAGTTCGCCAGAGATCGTCTTATGCCGCCGAACAGAGACAAAAGTCATGGTGGTGAAGACATCCGGAACGGAGCTGAAGTGGCTGTGCTAAGAGCCGTTGAACAGACCGAGTGAAGCTGACTGCAGTCACCGTCACACTGGTGGAAGACATGCTAATGCGTCGGCTAGAGACGGATTGTACTTTAGAAGAGGTGGTAGTGTGGCGGTGGTGGTGTAATGGATGGCTGTTAGGATTTGAGATGGGAAAGAGGGAGCGGACAGAGAGAGAGATATAAAGGGGAGCGTGGTTTGAAGATCAGTGATGAAGAGAGAGAGAGAGAGACGAGAGATCGAGAGAGAGAAAGAGAGAGAGAAAGAGAGATAGGAAGAGAGAGAGCGAGAGAGAGAGATAGAGTTTATAGAGAGAGATGCGAACATGAGAGAGAGAGAGAGAAAGAAAGTTGGGAGGTGAGAGAGAGAGGAAGAAGAGAGAGAAAATAGAGAGATGAGAGATTAAGTTTGAGAGATAAAGAGAGAGAGAGAGAAAGAGAGATGCTGACGAGAGAGAGAGCGAACATGAGAGAGAGAGAGAGAGAGAGAGAGAGAGATATTCCAAGAATTTGAACAAGTTTTCTGTCCAGTGGAAACGGTGCCCACATGCTTGACAGGAGGGCATCGTTTCTGACTCGTACAAAGGGTGTATATTTTGACTGCAACGGATTATAAGAGAAGGAGGGATGTTGAGAGAAAATGCTACCGAGAGAAGAGAGAGAGAGAGAGAGAGAGGAGAGAGAGAGAGAGACAGACAGACAGACAGACAGACACAGCACAGACAGACACAGAGAGAGACAGACAGACAGATAGGTAGGGTGGATTCAACAGATACGAAAGAAAGAAGATAGGCGCTTGGCGACGACGGGGCGGCGGAGATCGTCTTATTACCGAAAGGGATACAAACGCAGTGGTCGTGAAGACGCCCGAATGGAAATGAAGTGGCTGTGTGGGCTGAGACTGGGCGGCCATTGGCCGGAGTCCAGTACTCACCGTCACACTGGGAAAAAAAGACCTGCTAACGTCTCGCCTGGAGACCGATTGTACTTTAAAAGAGTGTAGTGGGGGGATGTTAATAGGGGGACAGAGAGCGAGGGGGAGAGATAAAAAGAGAGACCGAGAGAGAACCCAAGAGAGAGAGAAGGACAGGACAGACAGAGAGAGAGAGAGAGTGTGTGTGTGTGGGGGGGGGGGGGGGGGAGTGGGGGGGGGAAAAAAAACGGCTGGGACTTGGATAGAGAGAGAAAGAGAGAGGGAGGGAGAGAGAGAGGGGGGTGGGGGTGGGGGTGGGGGAAGGGGAGGAGGTAATGGGGTGAAGGATTTGGGAGGTGGTGGAGATCTGAGATGTCAGGGTCGACAAAGAGCTCCCTCTTCCTCTCTGTCTAACTGGCTTTCTCTGCCTCAGTCTTTGTCTCACACACCCAGAGAAATGTGCGTTAGGTAAGGCAGGCACACGCTTTACACACACACACACACACACACACACACCACACACACACACAAGCACACGCACACACACAACACGCACACACACACACGCACAACACACACGCGCACACACACATACACACACCACACACGCACACATACACACGCACGAACGCGCGCGCCAACGCGCGCACACACACACACACACACACACACACACACAACACACACACACACACACACACAGACACACAGCACACAGAGAGAGAGAGAGAGAGATGAGAGAGAGAGAGAGAGCGGAGAGAGGAGAGAGAGAGAGAGAGAGAGCACGCACACACACAGATGAAGGAACGAACAGACATGGGGCTATTAGAGTGAGGAAACAAACTAACAGAGGGGCGGACCGGTTGAGGGACAAATAAGCAAACAGACAGGAACGGAAAAAGAGAATCGAAAGGGGATGAGTCCACAGTATTCCAGATTAGGGGATGCTTGCAGACTTCACTAAGATGTGGGGAATACAGGTTCTTTTTGTGGTCTGTGTGAGAAACAACATAAAGACACAATTCCTGAGGAAACTACTCCGCATCTCCTACAAAGAACACAAGGCCAATGATTATATGCGGAACCTGGTCACTAACCTAGTTGGGGCCCCACGAACCACTTCTGGCAACCGTCAAACGACGGAAGATGGCATGATTTGGCCACGTCATTCGTCACAACACCCCTCTCCAAAACCATCCTTCAAGGTACCGTTGAAGGAGAGCGCAGACGAGGACGGCAGAGAAAGTCCGATATATAAAGGACTGGACCAAAATGACCATGCCAGATCTCCTCACGACAGCCACCAACAGAAGAGCCTGGAGAGAGACGGCAGCTGCCTCATCACGTCCCCCCAACGACCCCAGCGGTCAGGGGAATGACTGAATTCGATGGACAGTGGTAGATCATTTCTTTGGCAAACAGCGAAACGACATAAAGAGATATGGCCATGCATAGGTCCTTATCAAATCAAAACATAGCCGACGGCTCTGGTAATGCGTAATTCAAATATATTCTGGTCTTTCTCTCATTCGTCGTATCGATCAAAGAATTTCCCCAGATGAGTTTGTTTTTTTTTTCTTTTTTTTTTTTTTTTTTTTTTTTTTTTTCCGTTTTTTTCTGACAGCGATCGGTGGAAAAGAATTTTGTACATTTTGCTGTGTATGGCTCGTAACGTCAGAAGTGACATATTTGTTCAAATTTTTTTCTGTTTTTTTTTTTCTGTATTACATAAAAGTTAGCCTGCACCATATTCTTGTGTATGCTTTGTATTTTGGCTGATTTTTCTATTACGCCTTAGTCAGGTAGTTTCAGAGCATCGGATGAATTGACACTGCAGAAAATACGGGGGGGGGATACTGTCTTTTGCTGTACTGAAAACAAACAAACAAACAAAGAAACAAACAAAACCCCTATAGATCATTGTTAAACGCCCGCTGCCAGTGAAGATTAGCGATGTAGACCCAGGAATATGTGTATTGTTCTAAGCTGAAGCCACTTCATTTCTATATCGAGTACCTTGTGAAGATGCGAGAAACATTTGTTCCGGTGACTCAGATTTGATATATTTTCACTCTGTCTTGTACAACGTGTAGGCTATGTATCCGTCTCATAAAGAAATTCATGATGCACTTTTGACCCTCGGAGGATGGGCGTTAGTTTTGTTTTTGTTCGCTTGTTTGTTTGTTACTAACCACAGAAGCGTTGGCAAAATGTCTAGAGCCAGGAACCCCCATTTTCGTTCTGCATGAATTCGGTTATTTGCATTTCATGTACGAAAAACATACAAACAAACAAACCAAACAAATTCCTTTGAACGTTAGGCCTATATTTTTAGAAAATGTATACTACTATGGAATGACCCGTCCATTTTTAAGCACAGAATTCGCAACACTGTGAATCGCTTCAACAATCAAATTTGCACGCACAATATGTCACTAACCTGTCTACTTTGTATCGTTATAAAATGCAGGTTATGTATGGAGTTCGACCAGAGTTCTTACTGTCAGTTTTACGGAATAAAAAATATGCTCCCAACACTTTTGTCCGCAATTCAGACGACTTTCAGACGACTTTCAGACTATTTTCCGATATTGTTTCGGTTCTGGGAAATTAAAAATAACAATTGTCTTTCATTAACGTTTTGTGGCCTTCAGTCATCAACAAAAATATTTACAGTTAAGTGGCGACGGTTCTCAGTAGTAATTTGAAAGTACCACCGCTTGTTTGTTTGTTGTTTGTTTGTTTGTTGTTGGTTTGTTTGTTTGATGCACACAAGCTGTTTTTCTGCTTATCTTACCTGTAGTAGAAATCACAGGAATCCACGATGAATCCATTTTGTTAGAATGAGTGATTCATAATCTCCCTCCCTCATGAAGGCGTGAGATACCTTTAAACAGAACAGTTTGTCGACATCTACTACCTTAAAGAGAACAGTTGTCTGACATCTGCTACCTTTAAATCAGAACAATTGTCCGACATCTACA
>JADBJO010018621.1:0-2500 GCA_016801955.1 Conus betulinus | reverse complement strand
CTCTCTCCCTGGGAATGAGTTCCGATACGGCGAATGAAGTGTGGAAGGACGGTAAATCCCATAACGAAAGAGGAAGGTGTGTCAGTGAATGCATTTTGTGTCCGGTGAAATGATGACAAGAACAAGACGGCAAAGCGAGCAAGGCGGACGGATTCTTCCGTTCTTGAAGGAACTCTCCATACCGTGAAACGGGTGTTGTGACCAGTGAACCACAGTTGTCAGGGATTGTGTATTCAGACACGGTTTTTTGCATCTGATGAAAGGGTTGTGCAGGAAGGGAATGGTTTTACAGAGAATGAGTTCTACAGAGGCTCAGACCACGGTTGTTAACCAGCAGACAAACGCTGTATTCAGTGAACGATTCCGTTAGTTAACCAGCAGACATACGCTGTATTCAGTGAACGATGCCGTTAGTTAACCAGCAGACAGACGCTGTATTCAGTGAACGATGCCGTTTAGTTAACCAGCAGACAAACGCTGTATTCAGTGAACGATGCCGATAGTGAACCAGCAGACAGACGCTGTATTCAGTGAACGATGCCGTTAGTTAACCAGCAGACAGACGCTGTATTCAGTGAACGATGCCGATAGTTAACCAGCAGACAAACGCTGTATTCAGTGAGCGATGCCGAATTAAGGACGGAAGCAGCCGATGGAGTTCGTGGTTTGATTGGGTTTTGCATCAGTCATATGACATGCACCGGCTGCAGAGGTGTTTGACAATTTTGGAACGCTTTCTTGATAATCAGTGAACATTTGCTAGTTTTGCTTTCATTTATTTCGTGATCAGGGAATTTTATTTCGCGAGAAGAAGTAACAGATCCTTCAGTAAATGAAAACCCGAAGTAAGTGAATTATACAGATCATTTCAAAAATGAAAAATTAAAAAAAAAACTATTAATGATTTAGCAGCCACTGACTGAGTGTGTAAACAACAACAACAACAACAACAACAACAAAGAACAACAAAAGAGCTTCTCTCGCCAGGTGATTACTGACCAATCCATGAATTCCAATCTCTAAAAGCATGAAACACAAAAGCTAGCAATAAATTCATCATTTAGCGAGCAGTGATTACGTCCTTTGAAAGTAAAGAAGAAAAAAATACAATAAGTTGAGAATCAGCAATCACTGAATAAAACCTTCAGTAAATGAAAAAAAAAAAAACAAAAAACAGAAAAAGAAAAGAAAAGAAAAGAAGAAAAGCAAACAAACAAACAAAAACAACCCAAAAACGAACAAATAAATCAAATAAAAGCAAAGCGGAAACAACAAATACAACAGAGAAAAAAACGCTCTGTTAGTTTAAGCAAAGAACGAGCGGATTTTTCAAAATAAGCGAAGAAATTCATTCGTTTATGAATAATGTCTACTTTCGTCGACTCTAGTTCGTCCTAACAAAGCTATGATTCATTCTATATCGTAAACAATCGAACTTTTCAGTCAGTATTGGTGTCTTAATATCACTACAATCAGTTCCTGCAATTCGTGGCCGCGGTCGGTGGTGACTTCTGAAATCCACAGTAAGACGGTGAATTTTCCACGCCGAAGATCGACGGTTTTTTGTTTTGTTGTTTTTTTTTTTTTTTTTTTTTTTTTTTAAATCAAAGACTGACGTTTTCAATCAATCACCAGATCAACAAGTGAATCAGTTCTGTTGGAAGTGAATAACCAACTCACGAAATGAATTCTGCCGTCAGTTAAATCAAAAGGAATCACAAGCTGAATGTTGCAATTGGGTGTTTTTTGTTGTGCATCAGTTATCGGATCAATGGAGCACCTGAGGCAGTGATTTTTTGTTGTTTGTTTTTTTTGTTTGTTTGTTTTTTTTTTTTTTCCCGTAATAAAGCCAAAATCCACCTCTTTATTTTTTGGTGCTTTACATTGTCCTCTTCATTCTACCGAAAAAATCAAAAAGCGGGAAAAAAAAAATCCCCAGCCGTTTTTTTTTTTTTTTTTTTTTTTTCCCATCCCCGCAACAACCAGTCTCTTACACACCATGCATAGTCTGTATATGTTCTCTTACAAATGGACCTGTTTTTGCTGATTTGAGTGTTTTGGGCGTTTGATGCAAAGTGTCTGGCTTTGTTAATGTTCTATCTGTGGTGTACTGGATCACTCACTCTGATAATGTGCCGCTTACACAAAGGAAACGACATAGATGAAACAAAGGACGCTTAATTATTCAGTTCTGCGAACTGATTCAGTGTTCGGTAACTTAATTTCATGGGCAAATGCTAAACGAGGACCGCCCTCGCTGATGGAGAAGAAAATGGTTGTGATCATGATCGCACGCATCTTCTTCCTGACCTCTCCTAAAGCATGGATGTTATGTGCGAGAATGAAACGATTCCTGCGATTGACGGTGAAAAGGCTTAAACCCATCTGCATGGACTGATACTGCGTCTCCGGAGAAGAGACAACGTTGACGCTCGTGAATGGAAGAATCGAGTATGGATGGGTTAGGCTGTCCAGCAGCGGTATCATCTGAATGTCGTGT
>JADBJO010018620.1:0-34955 GCA_016801955.1 Conus betulinus | reverse complement strand
GCGGGAGTTTTGTTTTTATGACGGAAAGAAAGACCACCACAGCGGAATAACGGCGAAGAATCTGATGCTTCAGCCTTTCATCTGCCCTCTTGCTGAGCGCAAAGCCTTGTAACGGCTGGTGCCAGCAGCTAACAGCGCTGATGGCTCTGACAGTTTGAATAAGAAGGGCTCCCCACGAAAAACACTCTTGAGCTCTGGGAAAGCAGAAAAAGCATCTCCTCAACTTCCTGGCGAGCCCATCATCTCACCTCTCATGTTGAGGAGATGCTTGATTTTTTTTTTCTCTTGACGTAATTGTCGTCTGCTGCTTGTGTGTGCGGACAGCGCCCCCGGAGAGATGCCTCATCGCCCCCCCCCCCCTCCCCCGTGACGTCGTCGTCTGTTCACATCTGTGCGGCATCCACGGAAGGATCGCAGAGAACGAGAATCGACTGTTGCCGTCTGCAAATTACCCACTGACGGATTGCAGACGACGAAATCGTGTGGCAAATCTTGAGAAATGGCAGAAAACGAAATGGGTCGCTGGCACGTTGTAATGAATCCACTCAGAGACTACTGCGGGTGACAGCTACGTCTGTGGACGCCTTTTCTGTGTTCTTGGAGGCTCACTGTCCTTTCTCTAATCACAACCTCTGTCGTGTCGTCATCAGGACATCTGGAATTCACCTGCAGAACACCCGCGGATTTCGAGTGCGTAACATATTGGGGGAAAGAATCTGTTTTGTTCTTAAGCATGATCTCTCTCTCTCTCTCTCTCTCTCTCTCTCTCTCTCCTCTTTCTTTCTCTGTCTCTCTCTCTCGTCTTCTTCTTTTTTCTTTGTGTTTTATGACTCGTTGCATGTGCTTGCGGGCGGGCATGCGGAGATAGCCAGAGAGAGAGAGAGAGAGAGAGAGAGAGAGAGAGAGAGAGAGAGACAGAGAGAGAGAGAGAGACAGAGAGAGACAAACAGGCAGAGAGACAGCTACAAAGACGAGAGAGAGAGAGAGAGAGAGAGAGAGAGATGAGAGAGAGAAGGAGAGAGAGAGAGAGAGACAGAGAAAGAGAGCTTACACATGTTACCTGCACTGCATGTTCTCGCACGTTCGCTTGCATCATCTACGCGTGAAAATATCTACGCGAAAATCCAAAAAGTTACTTGATAACACAAAATAGATAAAATCATGATTCCAGTCTTCTCAGTGCCTGTTCGGTTCCCCCCTCCTTCCTGTCAGTGTGAGATCAGACTCTATAGGAGACTACAGTGACATCTTTATCTACGTCTGGCTCTGTAAAATCAGACCACTCTAGGAGACAACAGTGACGTTTTAATCTACTTCCTAACTGTGTTAAAATAACAGACTACAGTCTGTAGGACGACCACAGTGACAGCTTAATCTGCTTCTTGACAGTGTGAGATCAGACACTACAGGAGAATAAACAGTGGCAGTTTAATCCACTTCCTAGCAGTGTAAAATCACAGACTGCAGGAGACCACAGTGACTGACAGTATAGGACAATCACAGTGACAGCCACATCTACTTCCTGACAGTGTAAGATCAGACACTATAAAAAGACCACAGTGACAGCCACATATGCTTCCTGACAGTGTCAGATCAGACACTATAGGAGAATCACAGTGACAGCCACATATGCTCTTCCTGACAGTGTGAGTCAGACAGTATAGGAGACCACAGCGCGACAGCCTTATCTACTTTCTGGCGATGTGAGATCAGACAACAGAGAGGAGCACAGTGACAGCTTCATCTGCTCCTCTTTGATGGTGGGAAACATGGATCACAGGGAGGAGACAGTCTGGTCTGCCCACATCACTGTAGGTTATGTCTGGCCCAAGACACAAGTGAATGGGTAGACAGAACAACTGTGTAATAGACAGCCAGCCAGCCAGCTAGTAGCTAAACAGACGTACAGACAGAAAGACAGATAGACAGACAGATACGCAGATAGAACTGATCGATAAGCAGGGACATAGGGCAAGAGAGAGAGAGAGAGAGAGAGAGAGAGAGAGAGGAGAGAGAGAGAGAGAGAGAGAGAGAGAGAGAGAGAGAGAGAGAGAGAGAGAGAGAGTTGAGAGGGTGAAAAGAAAGGTGGAAATGGAAACGTGACGTTGAGGAACACAGGCTGACGAACGGAAGGCTGTGAGTTTTCAATTCTCGCCACAATTCTAAACACTGGTATTCTATACGCTCTCTCGTTCCTCCTACCGACCGCTAAAATGTCTTTTGGACTCCGAGAGGAACGCTGGGGCCTCTTTGGAGAATCCGATCCATTCCGTGGACGTAAGATCGGTAGCTTTTGCTAAAAGTCATTTTAGATAACAAACAAGTAGGTAACTCTTGCTCCCAGGTTAAAATAAATACACGCTCATAACTCCAAACGAAAGCTGCTTACGACACCGAATCGCCTCGAACAGATGACAACACAGAGCGCACAGAAGAAACAAGGAGATACCCCGTGTTGCTCTGTGTTGTCATTTCTGCCAGGCGATTCGGTGTCGTCAGCAGCATTCGTTCAGAGTTATGGGCGTGTATTCATTTCATCATGGAAGCAAGGGTAACCCTGTCTTGCTCGTTATGTACCGTGCACTGTTCTCTGCCGCATGTAAGATTTCAATTTATGTCATTTTAGTCAGAGCCCAGTCAAGAACATCGCTCGTTTCCTGCCCCCTTCACCGCCAGTGTTTGCAGCTCGCAGGCCAAATCGGTGCTAGGAGACAGCGCAGTGACAAAGTCCGAGTTCAATATGAATCACCTGCAAAGGGAGGTGACTGCAGGCGGAAACTGAAGCAACTTTTAAAAGATATTGGAAAGAACTCTGCCCAGTAACATGGACAAACGAACTACAAGACCAAAACACGACACGTTTCGACCTCTTAGGTCTTCTTCAGGCAAGATAAAGAACACTCAGGACAACGAAAATATATGAGAAGATGATTTGTTTGCTTGTTCTTCATTTCCGTTGTCCTGAGTGTTTTTATTTTCTTTCTTTTTTTTTTTTTATCTTGCTTGAAGAAGACATAAGAGGTCGAAACGCGTCGCGTTTTGTTTTGTAATTCGTTTAGTCCATGTAAACTGGCAGGGTTATTTCAAATACCTTAAAAAATTTTGTTTCAATATGAATTCGCATGACACATTCGTTTTCCTCTCCCCCTCAAAAGGATTCATTTATAGAGAAAATGGTCCCAGTTTTAAGCTTTCAAAGACGAGACAGCCGTACAGACAGGGAGAGAAAACAGTTACGCTACCACAGAGCACACTCTTCATTGGCATATGACAATAGCGAACGACGGGACTTGAAGGAAATCTGATCAAGCAGCAGAATCAGTAATTGTCAAAGATAGTAAACATCTGTTCCGAGTCACTGACCACGTGTTCCGCTTCACTGGTGATGTGGTCTGGGCCCCCCAGCCGAGCTCCTCCCGACGTTCTGATTACTGCGTAATACTGATGACAGGGACAATCCTCTGCCTGTCCATCTCCGATGGACTCTCCAGCAGACCCACTTACTCCACAGTCTCTTAAGTCGTAGGTCACGGTTTGGTTCAGTCACTACTACTAAATATCTGTTCCCCTACTTTCTGCTACTTTTCCATACTTTCTACTGCTACTTTTTTCCCTTCTTTCCTTTTATTTGTGGGCCTCTAGCCCCATTTTCCCCTACATTCATTTATTTTTGTCTTTATTTTTTTGAGAATAAATAGGGTCTCCATCCTCCTGTTCCCCCCCCCCTTCCCCCCACACACTTTCTTACTGTATTTCTTTCCTCCAAATACCTCTCACACTTACCATGCATAATCTGTGTGTTCATTTACCAATCGTTATTCAGTTGCTGATCTTTCCCCTTCTTTCCCGTATCTCTAACCTAACTTTCTACTACTTTTTCCTGCTTTGTACAACGTCCTCCTACATTTTACGACTTTTCCCTTCTTCCAACTACTCTTTAAACTTTCTGCTGCTTTCCGTTACTTTTCTGCTAGTTAGTCCTTCTGTCCACTACATGTTCTCTTACTTCTTCACGCCCGTTTCCTATTCAACAGCACTTTTCTCTATTTTGCACTTTACTATTCACCAGCATTTTTTTTTATTTTGCACTTAACTATTCACCAGACTTTCTCTATTTGCACTTTACTATTCACACACCTAGCATTTGTCTCTATTTTGCACTTACCTATTCACCAGCACATTTCTCTATTTTGCACTTTACTAACTATTCACCAGCATTTTTCTTCTATTTTGCACCTACCTATTCACCAGCACTTTTCTCTATTTTGCACTTTACTATTCACCTATTGCATTTTTCTTTATTTTGCACTTAAAACTATTCACCAGCACCTTTCTCTATTTGCACTTTACTTTATTGCACTATTACTACCTTCTTCATACCTTTACTCATGTTTTTAAGTGAAGCTACACACATGTGGCCATGTTCACGCCAATGTCACACAGGGCAGTTCACGTGTGGGCGCTAGCCTATATTCACTCCATGGGGGTAGCAGGGGGAGAGGACAGGATTTGGTTTAGCCATTGCCCCAATCTATGTCATCTTGGAGTGGCTTGGAAACAGGGTGTGGGAGTAGGCCAGTTCACTCCGGTTCGGAATTCAACCGCACCCCCATCACTTTGCCGCCCACTTTCACAATTTTTTTTTTCAGCTCTATGATGTTGCGTTGTGTTGTTGTCTGCTGTTTATTGATATCATCTGGGAGTGGCTCTGGTAGGTCTGTTGTTCTAGTATGTAAATACCCCAGGTGTGCACCTGAGTACACGGGCACACGTGCACACTATATCCAATCTCGTTGTGTGACCCCTTTAGAGACATCGGGCATGACAGTGATCACGGGACCGTGGCACGGCTGACTTCATCCTTGTCCAAGCCCCTTTGTCCTTGGCCAAATGCACATGTTTTTCGATCGGTCCACCCACACACATTGTGACCTTCATGGACCCTACCGTATTAAAAACATTATCTGAAACAACACTCTGGTGTTTTCCGGTGTGCTGGGCCAATTTTGGCTCCTTGTCAGGAAAATTTATCCCCACACATTTAAAATGCCCTCATATAACTCGTCAGCCAACTTATGCTGGCTTCTTACCGATCGCTAGCGTACCTAGTGTAGAAAATTTTGCCTAGTTAACCCACCATCTTCTTTTTTCCCCACCTTGCTCACGGCATTTTTTTTTTTTTCATGTTAACAGAACTATTCAAGTAGGAACGGGAATTTCAAAGTGAAAACACCACCCCTGGACGTTTTTTCTTGACGCTTGTTAGGACCTCATGAAAAGGCAAGCGAGAGGACACCACCTCCGATAACTCCCTTAAGCTTTTTTGTGTTTTTTTTGTAATAGTTGTAGTATCACAGCATGAATGATATGGTCTGTCGGTTTCCGTGAAGACCGTCCGAGGCATTCTCATTTATCTCACGTGTATTACCCCCCCCCCCCTTTCCCCCCTCCCATCATTTAATCGCCCTGTCGTGCCCGACCCCTACGTCGGCTTCGTTTCCATAAATGCAGAGTAGTGCTTTCTTTCGTGCATCGTTAGTCATCGGTGTTCCGTAATATTGTTACGCGCACGGTTTCGCTGACGGCCCTAACTCCTCGGTTTTTACATTGGTGGATTGTTAGCTTCTCTATTGCTTGTTTCCATACAACCCCTATGTTTCCTGCTTTCCTGTTAGTGCGCACCCGTGTTGGACTTGTTCTCACCCCACCCTGCTGTCCGTGTGGATGATTTCCTGTGTGTGTTGCTCCCCTGTTTTTCATCCAGTTGGATTTTTCACCCATTTGCAGGCAATGATTGTGTACATTTCTTGCAGCTCCTTATTCGCACTGATGTGCAAATTACGTCTGGATGAGGACACGCACGCATTCAGCCGCTAGCCCGCCCCTGCACTGTATCGTGTGTTCCTTCTACTGCACTGATGCACTTAGTAAATCGGCCCACGGCACGATTCTAGTGTGAAACATCTTACAGTTGTCGTTTTTTTTAATGAAGGACAACCACGTCCGACAGGGACCTGGCCACACCGCACCATAGCCGTTCCCGAAGTGAGGCGGTTGTCCCCATTTCGGCATGGCCTGTTTCTTTTCTATCCTATTCTTATGCCCGGGGTTGCACCGGGCCTTATGCAATCCCGGTGAGAACACTGCCAGCCCCGCTCTGGGATCACTCACCAGAGTTCATTCGTGCCTGAGGGTATGTGTGATGGCTGCTGTGTGTATGCCGTGGTTATTTCAGTACGTCCAAAGGTAGCCCCACCACCCCCCCGTTGCTGCCCCCAGGTTCTTTTAGTAGACGTGTAGCCTGTTGCCTGTTGCGAATCTCCAGTGTTCCTCTTGTGAGATTTTTATCTTTGTACCTCAGTGTCTGTTGTGCAAGTTGCCACGCCACCCAGTGTGTTTCAGTGCACAGTTGTAGCAAGTTCGCACACACACTATCCCAGTGTTTCTTTCATGGCACAGTCGTTAGCATTGTTGCTGCTGCTATCCCAAGTGTTTTTTCCGCCGGCGTGCGAGTCCAAATCCTTGTTGCTGCCCATTCATCAGGTTTATTTCCGTGAAACCGTAGCGGCGGTTGCCTCTACGCCATCTGCCTCCCCCCCGTACACCTTTAACCGTGACGTCGTACTGCGCACGCCCTATTAAACCCTTTCCCTCCCCCCCTGTCCCCCGAGCGGTGTGGCTTGCCGGTCCGTCGTCGCATCTTTGGTGCACAAAAGCGAATAAAAACCCACTCCAGATCCGGGACACCCAAGGCCACGGGGTGGGCTGGCCCCAGTTTATGCCCACCACTCGGCCATGCCGGCCCCCCCATCCCTGCCGAGGGTACCTCCCCACCCCCTCGAAAACGTCTACTTCGCCCAGGCCTGACACGGCAGCCTTTCCACCTGTATGCACGCGAGGGGCCCCCTGGACCCGTCGGACCACCGCCTGGGCCCGCGCCCCGCCTGAGTATCCCGTCGACGCCGACCCCCGCCGGCCCCATCGGGGGCCCGCGGTACTCGGCACCGCTCGCCCCCCTTGACCCAGCCCGATCCGCCGGCCCCGATTCACACCCCCCTGCACGCACCACCCCCCCAACTATTTTTCGGCCTCCAAACGGCCACCCTGCCACCACACCCCCGCCGGATACCTCTGCTGCCCACGCACGAGTACCGCCCGTTGCACCTTCCCCCCCACCCTGCAATCTGATGCCATGCCCGGCTGGGCCCCACCGCCGGGCCACCCCCACTAAACCCTCGCCTGATAAGCGGGACCCCCCGCAAAGGTTTTGAACAATTTCACTATAGTGGTCCTTTCTCGGGTACCCCGAAAACACCCCCCCACCGAAGATTCGCACTATATACCCCACCAACCACCCCCCCTCCCGACACACCCACTTTCTCCATCCGGGAAGAACAATGCTGAACCGTGCATCAACTACAGGGTGGTGAGGATATGTGGAACAGATGGGTTTAAGCTAGGAAGCCCTTTTTACTAATATGTCATTGACTACTGTCCTGCAACCTCAACTTCCCGTGATCCCACGCCAGCACGCGCGAGCTGATAATCTCTGCTGGCCTTAAAGCTTGCCGACAGCTCGGCAGAAGGGAACTTGTGTGCCTTTCATGCCACTGTCGCACATGCTCCACGGGTGTGGTCAGGTTATGGACAATCGCATGTCCTTTTACTGGCGATAAGTTGGGCACCAGCTGAGCTCTTTCCTTCCCCCCTGTTGCCTCTAGGTGGCGATTCCTCGTTGTGCTGCCGAGCCGCCCCCATTCTCTCTCCTCGGGGGTGCTCCCCACGTCCGAGAGCGATGTCGAGCGAAAGACGAGAGAGAGTCGAGGGTGCGCGGATGTAGGCGCGAGAGTGGAGTCCCCGGGGCTCCGGTTCCGCGGCCTTCTGTATGCATCTGGACCCGTTACAGTATCTCCGGGCGTGTTGCAGCGTACCTCCTCGACCTGGCCCCTCACCCCACCGTACGTATAGTCCTGCTGATACCACCGCAGAGGTTCGCAAACTGTCCACGCCCCCAGTTCCCTCACTTTCATTGGTTCCACAATTACAGCTCGATCGTAGATACATCATCGTTTCGGCATATACTAACTGCCACACAATCCTTCACGAACTGTTCACCTCACATCCATACCGCAAAACAGTAGCCCGACATTTATATATTCAAGTTATGTCTGATTCCATCACTTTTCAACCTGTTTTCAGGCAGAAATCTCGTTCTCAAGCCTAGGTACTCACTCTTCAGCATTAACTGTTCGACACTCGGTTGATCGTCAACGTCCCTGAATCCGCTTTAATCCGCCTTCTAGCGTTATCACTGCGTGCACAAATACGGCCTCTTTCCAATCCCCAGCCTTACAACATCCAATTGTTAGTTTTTGGCCTTCTCCCCCAACGGGGATCTTGGCAATAGGAGGGTCTTGCCAAAAACTGGATCTGACATAGCCTGCCGTTATCCATCCTAACTACAGCCATGATTTTAGCACTTCTACGCCAACTTTTCACGTTTCTTACCTCTAATGACTAAACAAGGCTTTGTCTTGGTCATTTGTCTGTGGCACTCCGCTTCCCGCCCCGCTTTCGCTGCAGACCATCCCGAAGCTGCCATTTCCCCCTTACCGCAGCCTGGTCTTTCTTTTGCCACTTCCCCCAGCGCGCTGTGTCGTCGTTGTTTGTCCCCCCGATACACCATTTGCTTTGGCCTGCCCCCCGTGGTATACTTATATCTTCGTCACACTCTTGACTACCATCACAGTTTTTTGTCCCATTCCCATTTGATGCTCTGCTCTCACGCTATACTGTTCTCTCTATCCCTCTTCTCTTCTTCTCTCTTCCCTCTCTCTTGTTCTCAGCTTCTGCTATACCTCCCGATGTGTGATATACATCCATTTGCCTTTTGAACGTTATGAATATGAATGTGTTGAAAGGCCTGGCGCCTCCTGCATCTCTTATGCCCTCCTCGGCGCCTGTGAGTCTGTACCGCGGGTGCATCTGCTCGCCTCTTCTCTGCTTCATAAGCGGGGACTCGGTTACAATCCTGTCTTTGTATGAGACCCGATGCAGCGTCGCGTCTCGATTTTGCACCCGATTTGCTTAGGCTGACGTATCCGAGCCGCGTTCGGGAGACGGGTGGACGGAGCGCATTGTGTGTCTGATTTTCCGTTCGCTCACCACCCTGAATCCTCCCTTTTTGTTCCAACCGGTTCTACAGCTGGGTAGTAGTGTAATGTCCCTGCAGGGTTGACCAGATGAAAAACGTTCCTGTTCCAGCTTCTCGTTCCCACTCCGACTTCACGTTACCGACCTAATCCATGCGAGCGGTCTGTATGCCTTGTTTCTGTCTGCTGTAGGGTTTGGTTATTGTGTCTGATGTGTATGTATGTCTATTGTTTGTGTTGTGTGGGTGGTGGTGATGGTGGTGTGTGTGTGTAATTGTTTTGTTTTGTAATGGGGGCGTACGCGTGCGAGGAGGATGTTGTGCGTTTTTTTTTTTTACCTGTGTGTGTGTGTGTGTGCTGGTTGTGTGTGTTGGTCGGGTAAGGCCCCTCCTCCTTTGTTGCGCGGCGCGGCGCGTGCTTTGTCAGGTGCCGTTGCCGCTTTTTTGTGTGTGTTGTCGTGGGGGTGCCGTGATCGCGCGTGATTGTATGTGTGGGCTGTGCGTGCGTTTGTGTTTGCGTGGTGTAGTGTGGTGACCGGCTCGTGATCGTGTGTGGTGTGTTTTGGGTTGTACGTGCTTGGTTTTTGTTGTGGTTTGTGTGGGTTTGCTCTGTGTGTTTGTCTTCAGCGTTCGACTTCCCCCTCACCCGTCTTCGACATCCGATTCCCTGTCGTTTTTATGTCCCCCCCCCCCCCCCTCACGCCCTTTCCCCCCGGGTCTGTCCTTTTTTTTGCCGCTTGCCTCTTGTAAGTCCCTGGGCCACAGCCCTCGCATCGACCTCTTTATAGCTTTGTACTCACTTTGCCCTAGCGTCGACCTATTCCCCCTTAACTTTGCGGGTTGTACTTCGCTTTTTAGGAACCCTCTGCTCACCCATCGCCCCATTCCCTTCTACCACCAGCGCCACATTCGATTTGTTGAGTTTGCAGGCTGATGTATCTTGTGTGCTGTTGCTCTAATTCCTATTTTTGCTAGTTCCTCTCACTCCCCACTCCCCCCCCTCCCTTCGTACTCGCCCGAACTTTACCCCGCCACGGTACGAAGCAGGCTTTGTTTTTTTCCCACCAGCTTTTCATGCTTATTCCCCCAGCCCTACACAGCCTCTGCAGTTTGGCAGCCCTGAGGCACCTTGACGTTTTGTCGGTTGGGACCTTTCGGAACGCGGTTGGCCACTGCCAACTCATACCCCTCTTCCTACATCTTACCGCTCCCTCCACTTACTGTGTGTTTCTATTTATTTTATGCAATCTTTTCTTGGTCGATTTTTTTTTTTTTTGTCACAGCTTTTTTTTTCCCATCCCTTGTAGAGTCTATATATTTTGTTCTCCTCCGTCGGTGATTGTAAATCCCACGGAGCCCCCATTTATAGCCCGGACTCGGGGGCCCTCCCCCCCTCCCCCCCCCCCTCCTCTCCCTCCCCCATACAGGGAACATTGACTCACTGTGGCTACTGCAATGGGTTCATGTTTGAGATATGATTATGGTTTCAAACCACTTGTGGCATATACCCCTTTTTATTAATGCAACAACATTGATATACTTGTTTGATATAACAAGTAGTGACAGCTAATAGCTCTCTTCTCTCGGTGGACCCTAATAGCCAGTTTTATTGGTGTGGGTAAGGATGACGCTGTTCAGATAAGAATTTTTTTTCCCCACCCCCTATTTTGAAACAGCGGACCATCCAAGGATACCGGGCTGGAGTCATACGGTCCTCACACGCACAGCTGCTCTCCAAACTTGCGTTTATCTACCCCCCTCCCTTACAGTCCTGAGCCCCCCCACTTCTCCCTCACTGCCAGTCCCCATAGACAGGTTTTTCTTATTACGTCGTTTGGGCCATTGTCCCCATGGTGCTCTACTTTAGACATTTCCGCCCGCGCATCTGTTTGTCAGGTGTTAAGATACTGAACTCGTTGGATTTCTTAGACTCACCCAAGTCTCGATCGACTTATGTACTGTTTATTTTCATTTGGCTTGTTCCTGTCTCTCCTTGATACATAAAGTGCTACTGTTGCCTTTCCACACTTCAACAACCCATGGTTTTACGCTGCCTTGACTTTCTCTTCTCGCGAGCAACTGCGTCACCATAAATAAACAACGATAACGCCCAACGACTGGTAGTCCTCTAGGTACGAGCTCAAGCATTAGACAACGAGGTGACTGTTCGTCATTTTCTTCTTCCCGGCATGGTCGTCGGGGCGAGTCTGTCAGTGTGTGTGGGTCAACTACTGTGTTCCAAGCTGTTCGAGTGTTCCGCCTTTAACCACCTTGACGTGGTATTGACTTTTGTGCAGAAAAAATTGATCGCCCACCAGCTTTCCTGTTTTGTCACCAGCCCAATCTCATACTTTGTTTCATTTCCTTCAGGGGTTAGTTTCAGCTCGATCGTGCTTCCCGCGCCCCTATATAAATTTTTGTGTCACAAATGACATTTTCCTTTTCTTTGCCACTCATCTGTTGCTAGGGTCGAACCGAACCCACCAATTTTTGGTGCCCACTTTCTCCTGGTTACTTCTATCGCACAGACTTTCCACGCCCTCGTTGTCCTCGTGACTACCCCATCCAACACCCAAAGTGATTATGCCCTAGCTGATCCAACCATGATTGTTATCCAGGCTTTTGGTCCTTCACATGTTCGCCACCAGAACGAGCGATTGAGTGAGAGTGAGCAGATGAGAGAGTAGTTCGCTCGACCGAGAGAGATATGTAGAGAGAAACACATGCGCCTGATGAGTGAGAGAGGCTGGGAGCTTTGTTTTTTGTTGTCCTTACAGTAACGGGTAACCCCTGGTAATTGTGAACTGCTTTTAACTCTAGACCCACGTCCAGACATATACCCACAGCGTTGCCCACCGTTCGATTCTAAGCTCACTCCCTGGTTCGTGTTCCCGGAGACTGCGCCGCTCAATTCGATGCAGGGATTTCTGTCTCTGGGTGTACACTACAAGACATAACCACTCTGGTGGTTCCTCAATCACTTAGACACTTGAGACGCATCTTTTCGTCTGGCCTATGTCAGGTGTATAGTGCTTTTTTCAGGTGCCGGGTGACAACGAGCCCGTGAAATTTTTCACCATGCCACGGACATCCTCCCCCACATAAGGTGCGCTGCGTACAGCTAGAGTATTGCGGGGGTCTAGATCAGAAATTCGACGGGCCGGGACACTGCGTCCGTTCACAGCATCCGCGGCGATCTCTCCACCCTCTTTTGATCAATCCAAAGGAAACCCCTTCCTATCTACTTTAGGGATTGGCTCTTATCTCTTTCTGTGAACTTCTTCTTACTCCATTGTCGACCGCCACTGACTCGGTCCCGCATGCGACCGCTATACAAGGTCATTGGGCCACAGCAATGTCAAGCGGATCGCACGGTAAATCCAAGGTCGAAACCCCCCCGGGGCCAATAGTCATGCCATCTCCGCCATAATAAAGCTGTATTCGACCTAGCCCCGCGAGATCTAGCAGCACGGCGACTGGCGGGTCTTACTGGGAAAACCTGCCTCTCCACACTGATGCGTGGAGTGGTCCGATCTGCAGTGCATGTAAAATAACTGGTGAAATGTATCCGTGGGCTTACGTTGTAAACACTCCTATCATTTGGTTGGAGAGCGGTTGTGTGGTTTTAGGTGGTGGCCATCATAACTCAGACCTCCAGAATGAAGCTGACACTGATGCATAGTGCAGTGGACATAGACCTTAGCCATTGTCCAGGTCTAGTACAGATCCCATGCTGACGCCAATCTCTTCGCTGCAATGTCTCGATTCCTGCGGGCACAACACTCTGAGCTTTTTTCTTCCCTAGCTCCGTGCTAGAACCTGAGATTCCACCTCAACGATCAACGTTGTGGATTTGATAATGAAATGGAGGCTACTTTGTAACGACACTTGGGAAACGGCTCCACTCGAGCGGCCACACGATTCATATACCACTTTTTAAAACCGTCAGCATGTAAAGTCCATCATAGAGTAGAAGGTCAAATCGTCAGGTGTAAAGGCCCATCCCAAAGTACATGTGTTGCCGGAAAAAAACTAATAGCAACGTGATGTTTGTCTCTTGTTTTTAAATTGTTCTTGCCTAGAGTCCAGTCGACCACCTGAGTCATGCCATCACCCTAAAAGCATGAAACGTTTTAGTGTTAGTTTTCCTTACAGCTATTATCAACCACCAGGTTCGTCTTAATGCTATCACTTGGCAAAGAAGACAGCTTTCAAATGAAAACCAAGCTGACCACAACCGAAGGCCAAACTCTTGTTGTGAAAACAACTCCCAACACAAAACTATCCATGAAGAACACATACTCAACGAATTCTTATCATGACGGACGCCAGTCTGTTGACATCTACAGCGTACATGACACAGTTGAACTCAGAGTGCCAGCATTTCCACTTGGATTTATGACCATCAGTTTAAAGAAACGACTAAAACAAAGCAAGTCAAATACAGGTAGACGCAACGACAATAACAAAAGAAAAAAAAGGCAAAGGGTAAACGGACACTGTAGAACGGACAGCTGATATCCACCGTGGACAGTGAGCACACAACCTCGGTCACATCGCCAGATGACAACGAAAAGCTAGCATGTTGCACACACACAAAAGTTTGAAGTCTTTCTACACGGTGAGCAGGTGAATGGGCTACACAGGAAGACGGTCAGTGGGTGCAGTAAAGACAAGAAAAAAGGCAGAGTAAGGGTGACATGAAACAGGCACACACACACACACACCACACACACACACACACACACACACACACACCACAAACAAAGAAGCACGCACACATGCCTGCACGCGCGCGCACACACACACACACACACACACACACACACACTCACTCACACACACACACACACACACACCACACACACACACACATGTCGTCTGATATCACTTTTAGTGGAAAGACGTTAAACTGAAGAACAACAACAACACACACATACCACGCGCGCGTAACATATGCGCGCGCGCGCGCGCGCGCGCGCGCGCGCGCACACACACACACACACACACCACACACACACACACACACACACACACACACACACATGTGCCCACGCACATACATGGGCCCATGCCCACATGTCATACACACACGTGTACATCCACTACACACACACACACACACACACACACACAAATAGTAGGTAGGCACTCAAAGTCTGACCAGCGCGTTGGGCTAATGCGTAGGCCAGACATCCGCGGAGTCGTAGCCACGAGACCCTCTTCTTCAATTGTGTCATCTTTGTTGTTAAAGTCATTTATCCATCAGCTTCAAACCACGCGTAGTGTGGTCTCAAAACTTAGCGGATGAGGTGTAGCGTATATGGACTAGTCCGCACACGCAGTGACGCCTCCTTGTTAAAAAATGAAACTGAACCTGAACTGAAGCAGGCAATCACTGGCTGTAAATCGGGGGATGCCATCTGCACTGAAAGACCTCCAGGTCTCCTCACGGAGAGAGTGAAGAGGAAAAACCAAGAACTTCCCACACTGAAAAAAAAAAAACCCACAACACATTTGTACAAACATACAAAAATTCATAGCCTAACAGCTACACTAACGACATGCTTAAGTCGGATTAGCCAAGGCCGCGGTGGATTCGTCAGCCATTCCGATTAATTTTATCACACCCAGATTGAAGGGAAAAAGGAGAGCGGAAAATCGATGCAAACCTTCCATGTCGCTGGCAGAAATGCAGTATATCCTGATCATGATCCACAAGAAGACAGGCAGACAGCGCCAGTGCTTACGTTCCGACTGTGGTGGCGCCGTTTGAGGACAGCTTTCAGGGGATTAGGATTCCATGTTTAGCAGGTCCGCTCTGGTCATTCCCCGTGGTCACGTGCTACATCTCCCCCCCCCCCACCCCTCTCCAAGCTGTGTAATGACTCCCTCCTGGCTGACGTCACAAACAGCGCGGGAGACCCAGTTGACAAACAGAGGTGAGGTGAGCAGTGTGTGGCCGTGTGAATGACCTGACAGAAAGGATGGCGCGGTAGCAGCTTCACGTGTCCTTCGCTTTTAGACATGCTTTTTATTTCCCACGATGGCTTGGTATAGCATGCAAGCATGCATGCGCGCGTACATACACATCCAAGCACAAATACGCACTCACAGATACACACGTACAGATACACATGCACTAGCACAAACACACAGACTGTACATGTGACTATAACACACACACACACACACACACACACACACACACACACACACACACACACACACACACACACACGCAAGCACGCACGCACACACGCACGCACGCACGCACACACACACACACACACACACACACACACACACACACACACACACACACACACACGTGGTGAAATTCCATATTAGGTAATACACCATGTCATAATCGACTTCCAATACAAAATTTCAGCGTTTTCATCTGCTTTGAAATAAAGCATTACCCATTTTCTCAGACTACGAGAGCAAAGGCTAGTGCCTGCCACTGTCAACAACTGCTGCAAATGAGCAGTCTCTTTTGGACATACGACATATTGTTCACTGCTTCGTTCTACAAGTTGAAAGTTTTGTGATGATCAGACATAATAATATAGCTAACTGCGTCGATCTATTCGTTGAAAGTTTTGTGAAAACATTGTGAATATACTGTTCACTGCTTCGATCTACAGGTTGAGATTTTTTTCTAACGATAACACATCGTTCACTACTTCGATCTTCAATCTGAAAATTTGTTGCAACAGACATATGTGTTCGTGGCTTCAGTCTACCACATGACAGTTTTGTGACGATATGACACATTCTTCACTGCTTCTATGATTTCAAAAGTCTTGTGACATTAACCCATATCATTAACAGCTTCAATCCACAATTTGATAGTTATGTTTCAATGGTAAGACATATTGTTCACTACCTCAATATACATTACCATTCACTGTTTAATTCTGCAAGTTGAAAGGTCCGTGACAATAAGATATATATTGTTCACTGTTCAGTCTTCAGTTTGAAAGGTTAGTTCCAGTAAGATATATTGTGCGTGTTTCAATCTTCAGTTTAAACGCCAGTGACGAGAAGACATATCGTTCACAGTTTCAATCTTCAATGTAAAGGTCAGCGTCGGTAAGATATACTGTTCATGTTTCAAACTTCAATTTAAAGGCCAGTGACAATAAGATATATTCTTTACTGATTCAATCTTCAATTTGAAAGGTCTTTGGCTGTAAGATATATTGTCCACTGCTTCAATCTTCAATGCGAAAGGTGAGGGAAGATAAGATATATTGTTCACTGTTTCAATCTTCAATTTAAAGGTCAGTGACGATAAGATATACTATTCAATGTTTCAATCTTCAATTGAAAGGCCAGTGACGACAGACATATTGTTAACCTGTTTCACTCGACAACTTGAAAGTTCTGTGACGATAAGACATATTGCTCACTGTCTCAATCTACGATTTAAAAATTTTGTTAGGCGAATGGTGGTGTGGAGTCCAGTTTCTTTTTAGAGCTGAGCACGGGAGTACGGGAGGGAGGCGAGCACGCAGAAAGTCAAAGCTCTCGTGTGGCACCAGACCTACACTGGCCAATGTTTTTGACATATACTCTTTTTTCTGGAAGGTGTTGCTTTGGTCATAATATGTCGATTTTTTTTTTTTTTTTTCGGAATGTGGCTGGGTGGAGGAAGGTGGGAGAGAAAAAAAAAGGGTCTGCAACTTCTACATGGTTACCAAGTCACAGTTCATTCCATCCGGTAAATTTTATTGTTAAGAGGAACAACACACACCCATTCGCTGTCCTGACGTCACTCGGCATACGTTAGACGCGCCCACGGAAGAAGTGTTTTTTGCATAGATGTGAGCATCTTTCAGGGCGTTGATATCTTGTGGTTGAAACGAGGATCATTCTCGCGAATCAATTTGCTTCGACCCTGGAAATGAATAAATTTCATTATCATTGAAACTATCTAATATTGAATTCATTATGATAGCCGTCAATAAACGGAATCCGTATAGTGTTTCAAAGAATCGATGCATAGTTTACCTTCTGTATATGCGAATTTGTTACAAATAACTGCACATATAACATTTGTGTTTTTAAAGAGCAAGCAAGCCGATTGAAAGAGTCTTGGTCGAAATTTCAATAGATCTCTGTATTCGCAAAAATCCCTCTACATAGCCGATTGGCTAATCTCTCTCTCTCTCTCTCTCGCATCTCAATCTATCTCTCTCCTCTCTCTCAACTCCTCTATCGTCCCATCTTCTCCTATATCACCTTGTCTGCTTGGGTCCGTATCCTCTCTCTCTAGCTGCTTTCTGTCTGTCCGTCTCTCTCGCCAGTATATGCTCTTCTGTCTCTTAATCTGTAGAGCCAAGTCTTCTCAACTTCTTTCTGCCAGATGAGCAACCCACTTTGTCCTGCGCTATCAACAAGGCTTAATGGCACGGAACGGAAATCTTCGGGGGTTATTGTTTTATGAGGGAAGAAAGACGACAGATAATGACGCAAAATCCCAGGAATACCGTCTTTCCAGCTTTCCAGTGCCTTCTCTTAGGTCACCATGGCGGCCGTGCCTGGAGTTACTGACTCCATCAGAATACGGAGCTGAAAACTGAAATAAAATCGCTACTTTCTGGGTCCGTCTGTCTTTAACCCATAAACTCATGCAGTCTTTGTTTAGAGTCTTGGTTGTCATGGCTCGTATGGCCAATGTGAAGACCATACCATCTTAGAGATGTGACAGTGTTACCCAGTCCTTCCGAAACTTCCTGCGCCCGCTGCCATCATCACGACTCGTTTGTGTTGACGGACGCTGCTTCTCAGATTGAAGTATCATGTTTAAAGCATAAGACGCCACTTCTCTCTCTCTCTCTCTCTGTCTTCTTCTCTCTCGAATCCTCATCTCTCGGTGAGTGGAAGAAGACCGACAGAGACAGGTCAGGCCGAGACAGAGTGGGCAAGAGAGGAGAAAGGACGAAGACAGACAGAGAGAGGAAACAGAGAGCGAGAGACGAGAGAGAGAGAGAGAGGAGGGAGAGAGAGAGAAAGAAAGAGCTGAGCCCAGAGAGAGAAAAGAGAGAGAGAGATGAAAGAAAGCGAGAGAAAAGAAAGAAAGACAGACAGAGAGAGAGAGAGAGAGAGAGAGAGAAGAGAGAGGCAGAGACAGAGAGAGAATTCCCCCCAACACTACCCAAAACTCACAGGGCTGCATCCTGTTTTGCCCATGTCATGTCAGTGGTAAACCCCATCATACATGACATCGAAACACCCTCATCGCTACCCTGCTCTGCCATCGTCCAGACAATGAACCATGAGAACAAGTAGGAAGAATAAGGTGGGATGGGGCAGGGGACGACACTGGGTGATGTTGAGAGGGTGAGGGGAATAACAAAAGAGGGCAGGAGGAGTCCTGCCTCTGATCACCAATGAGGCACTGTCTGGGGGATACCAGCCACTGGAAAAGGAGTGAATATAGAAGTATGGAGACGCTCGGTAAAGACGTGAGGAGTAAGGTAGATTGGGCAGTTATGTGGAGGGGCATAAGCCAGAACACACGTAGTAGGGAGTGATCCAAGGATAAAGCAAGAGACAGATAGAACTACCCAAGTAATGAGGTGGTAGTAGTGTATGCACCACTACACTTTTTCAACAATGGTAGGGGAGTCAGTCTCAAAGCCTGGTGTCCCTGGTCTGTATTGTTGGAAGGCATTTCATGGATTTTGACACCGATGGGCAGTTAATCTTCAGGGAGTGGACCTCCAGTGACTCCACCAATACTCTCAGTTTTTTTCCCCTGGAATACGGATGTGGTTCCCGTACCGCCTGAAGTTACGTAGACTGCAAACTACGAGGTCGACATCTGCGTCTCGTGGGGCCACTGCCACATGGGAGTATCACAAATTGTATGTGTACCTGAGAGATCACTTACGCGTGATACTTCACGTACTTCAATATACATGGGATGCATTGCTTTAATGTATTTAGTGGCATTATGAAAACGCAACTCCGCCTAGCGTCCCTATGCTAAGGCTTTGTAGTTCAATTCGATGTAACTTAGATAAGCCGATTGGTCTTGACCCCGGCATCCCACTCTGGTTTTGTGTGGTACTGTGATTAAATAACGAGGAAGCAGCGAGGACCATTTGTAGAGGGAACGGCTCCATCCAACTTCCTCTCAGCTTGCACCGTTTGGACTTTCAAGGTCAATGACCCTCAAACCCTGCTAAATGGGGTTTCTCTTCCTTGCAAAGTCTTTTTTTAATGAAGCGGGGTGTTGACATGCAATCCTGTTCCTGCAAGTGCTCCAGCCAGCTGATAGTTCATGGGATCACTTTCGTTGTTTTGAATTAGGGTCCCAGTCGCACAGCTACATCAAATATATTTTTTTTTTTTTTTTTTTCTTTTCCTTTGGCAAGATGTCCATCCTGTCTTCTGGTACCTTTCTGCGCATTACCTCACGTTCCCTCTGTCTGCCACTCTGCCCTTACCCTCTCGACTCAGTCCAAAACACATATTTTCTCCCAGTTCCCCCCAGATCTGGTCCTCTCAAAAGCATAGCAACATAGCAGTCCACAGGGGGAGCCTAACAAATGAATTCACTTGCACTCTTGTGTCCTTTTCTGATATGCTGATGCTCTGGGGGCTAACCAGAGACATTCCTAGTCTCTTGCCACAGGAACATCTCTCCGCCATCTGTTTTTGCCTTCCAACAGATACCAAGATCGTCGGCAAGAATGGAAAGGAGAGGGGCATCAAATCCGCAAGGCTCTGACTCAGCAAAAGCCTGCATCCATTCATCAGAGGGTCAGTGCGGTAGGTTCTAGCAGCGCTGTGATTTTTTGCTTCTCTCTTGAAGAGTGTGCATTTTACAAAACGGTACCGGTTTCCTGTAAAGAGGCGGGAGGAGGAAGACTAAGGTTTTGAGAACATGACACCGATTTGATAATATTCCCTTTATTGATCCATGATTTAACTGATCCGTCCTATCGAAGATATACTGGTCTCGCTCTACTACCCTTTTTCACCATTTTTTTCCTCTACTTCTATTACTTCCTCGCATAAAAATTACCGACTCTCATGTATCTCTACACTTTATGGGACGAGGTGTACTACGACTATTCCTCACAAGATTTTCAAGAAACATCAGCACAGGTCAAAGACATTGAGCCGTTGTGAAAAATCATGTAGTACCCTTAGACTTATAACCGCCATTCGAAAGTATAAACTGAACATGAAAATCACACCCATGTTTCTTTCAACTTACAAACTATCGTAAAAAACGACCGTGTAAACACTACTGGCAGAATACGTTTACAGCTTTACACTGACCTGAAGGACCTACCTGAGGACCAAGTTAAACACAGACAGCGCAGGCACAGGGCTGAGCTCTAGTTCAGTCAGAGACTGAACGTGGGGGCACATCTCCATCTGCCATGTGGCTCTGTGCTTAAGAAGGCGCTGTCTCTGTTCAGATCGTTTGTCAGCAATCAACAAGACCCCCGGGAACAGTCTCCCTGCCGCTTTGATCACACACAGAAGCACAGAGCCTCCCATGCATGAATGCCTCTCTCCCTTTTGTAATACTGTTACTCGCTGACATGTGGAGTTTCGTGCAGGGCTGACATGAGCAATAAAGGATTTGATGACCGTCTCGCTGGATATTGAGGGTAACTAGCCTCTGACACGGCTAGTGAACCGTGAAGCATGTGTCCTTTGCCGGGGGAGGGAAGAAGACAATCACACCCATAATGACTATTGACTGTGGCTCGTCTTGGCTACCTACTCCCCTAGGCAGAATGCGTAACAATTGGGGGTATACACACCAAGATATCAAAAGCAACTCTATGGCTGAATGTCTGAAGTACGGTCCAGGAGATATACAGAATTACCAGCCACGACTGTGCTTTTGCTGCTTTTCTCCCTGCTGCAATCTCTCGCTCTCTCTCTCGTCAAAACAAAAGTCTCTCTTCTCTGTCTCTGTTTGTGCGTGCGTGTTGTGTGTGGTGGTGTGTGTGTGTGCTGTGGTTGTGTGTGTGTTTGTGTGTGTGTGGCGGCACTCGCGCGCCTCTTCCCGCCCACACAGTCGTGCATGTTTCTGTGTGTGTGTGGTATGTTGTGTTGTGTGTGTGTGTGTGTGTGTGTGTGGTGTGTGTTTGGTGTGTGTGGGTGTGTGTGGTGGTGTGTGGTGTGTTTGTGTGAGTGTGTGGTGTGGTGGTGTGTGTGTGTGTGGTGTGTTTTGGTATTTGCATGTTTGGTGTAATGTCCTTTGTGGTGTTTTTGGCATTCGCTGCGTGCATACTTTATGAGCAAGTGCATGTGAGTGTGTTGTGTGTGTGTGGTGTGCGCCGCGCGCGCGTGCGTGCGTGCGGTGCGTGTGTGCGTGCGCGCGCGCGCGCGCATATGTTTGTGTGTGACACAAACGTCCCGACTTAACAGTGAGTCATTGTCACTTCATTTCTGATAGGAAATCGTTGGTTCACATCTGTGCGGATCCACCGAGCGCCTCTCTGCTCAGAGTTCGCAGTTGTCTCCCCTGTTCTAGAGGCACTGCACCTCCTCTTCAAACCCTCTGCACCTCCTCCTCTTCTGAAAGGATAGTGTCATCACTTCCCCTAATGACCTTCAGAATCAGTAAACGGACTGGTTATGAAAAAACCGCATTTTCTCTGTTGAAGGGAATGGTCTATGAATCTGGCCTGCCTTTTCTATGACGTACAATCGATACTATCAAGTCAGTTTACAAGGGACCCATACGGACGTCCAGTGTCAAACACTGTGCTTTCCTGTTTCATGGACAGTTTTTAATCTGCTTTTTATGACCTGTAATTAATGGACCAATCACACACGTTGCACTTCTCCACAAAGGATAGCTTTCATCTGCCTGGCTGGCACCTTCAGTAAACACGACAGTCACGACATTCTACTACTCCACAGTATAGCTTTTCTTTGCCTGCTTTCAACTTCAGTCATTGGCCAGTCAGAAACGCGGTGCCTTCTCCACAAGGAGACCTTTTATCCGTCTGCTTGACCTTCAGTGAATGGACCGTCACAACACATGTAATCCTCTCCACATAGGACAGCGTTCATATGACAGCCATGTCCAACACGTTTGGACAAGTCACACCAACACACTACAAGGGTGAGCCTCCATTTTTCAAGTGACAGCGGCAAAAAAAGATGAGATGTCAATAACAATCTGATTGAGTGTATTGAACGTGGTTGTCGATGTAAAGTATTACAGATAAAAGGCATTAAGAGAGAGAGAGAGACGATGATTCGGAGCAAGAGGGAGAGGAGAGAGAGAGAGGAGAAGAGAGAGAGAGAGAGAGCAGACACACACGGCCGCGACACACAGAAAGTCTAAAAAACCCAACGACTCAATCCAAGCAGTAGTCAGCTTGGTCTCTCCACAATGAAAAACCTCCCCCAAAATCCATTTGTGTGTCCCCCCCCCCCAAAAACTGTCCAAAGACACCATACTCCACCGCACAGGCACAGGACCCATACGCACGTACAAGGCCACACACACCAACACACACAACACAACACACGACAGCCAACGCGGCGCACGCCTCTACAGATCACACCCACACACAAACATACGTACGGTATAAACGATATACCCACACACACAACATCGAAGCCAATACAATCATAGAATATAAAAACAAAAAACACACATACCCAGCACACATGTGAGAAACGCGAATCAAGCCCGTCCCTAACGTCGCACTGCACATGACAACAGATATCCACAGACACGACACACCCACGAGACACAGACAACACACACCCACACAGACACACACACACACCACACCTCACACACCACACAAACACACAACAAAACACACACACACACAACACGGAAAACACAACCACCATCCAGCCCTGCGGTACTGTTTCTCAGTCTAGAATATTGTGGCGCACCAGAACTATGGACATGACCGAGTGAAAATCTTACATCCGTTGTCACAGGTCCACACAGGGTCTGTGAGGTACAGCCATGAGCCCTAGACCTGTAGAGTGAGGCGGGTCCGTGCGTGGTGTTGGTGGGCATGAGGACACCATCACAGGCAACGTGTGGGGGACCGGCAACTCAGAATAGAACACAGAGTGGACACAGGAATGGAAAGGATCATGAAGGGGCAGAAGGGTAGACTGCACTTGAAAGGAAAGAAGATGTAGAGACTGGAAAAAATGGGAAGGGCAGCTCATTGGCAGTGGTCAATATAGAACTGAAATGTTACAGTGTTTCATTCCCATTAGAAGTCGAAGCACTGTTCTACGGGTGTGTCGGGTCACCGCTCTTCGACCTAAAGCTGCCTGTGGTACCACGCCTCCGACGTCAAAACACGTGCCAACAATTGCAGTGATGGCTCATGAAACAAACGAATGTCGTATGCCATCACTGACTGTCTGGCTTCATCTTGTGGTCGGCCGGTTCCACAGCACAGGGCATTGAATCTCGACGAGTCCGGTTGTTTGGAGAGCATTTTGAAAAGGAGTTCATGAGGCTTCAGGGCCTTTGCCATTGGTTTTCAGATCAAAATCTCATCTCTCGTCTCTCTCCTCTCCCCCTCTCTCTCTCTCTCTGTGCGGTGAGTGCCGGGATTCAGCAAGAGTGCACGCACACGATGTGCTGCTGTGTGTGTGTTTGTGTGTGTGTAGTGTGTGTTGTGTGTGGGTGTGGATGTGTGGTGATGTAGTGTATGTTTTCCCTCTTTTTTTTAAAAATCTCATCGTACTCCATAGATCCCCTCTACCATACTAGCATACCTTGCATCACACACTTCTAAAACCAGATTCTTTTTCTTATTCCTATCTGTCCTTTCTGTCTCTCCGGATATCTATGCCTGGCAAACACACATTCGGCATCCACAATCCATCTTCAGTTTTCACTTTAGTAAAGCTTCTCAGGGAGGTTCCGACGTAAGTAACCGGAACACTGGGCCCTAAAACAATATTAAAACTACAGAAACCAATTACAAACGTGTACGAGCGTTGACAAGACTATGGGGACAAATGACTCAACGAGCAAGGGGGGGCAGGGGGGGGAGAATGAGAGGCGCGAGAGTAGGAGCAGAGTAAAGATGAGAGAGAGAGAGAGAGAGGAGGGAAGATACCTCCATTGTTGCATTTAGGCCTCGCTGACTGACATCGCATCACGATGGAACAATACATTGACAATTTCATGCCGCTAATCATGGAGCAGAGAAAGACGAGGTCTGACAGAGAGACTTCACCTCAAAAATGAAAGCGACGCCTGTCATAGCTCGTCAACATAGGGGGCCCCATTAACAAGACTCATAAAAAAAACGCTATCGTGAGCACGCAACGGAGAATTGCCAAAGTGTGTGTAACGTGCCGTTCCATGCGCAGGGTTTAACGCATCGCTGGCTGCCAGCCTGTGTGTGCCTTCCTATGGTTCCCTTCTGAAATAATCCAACCTTGCAACACAGGAAACCGAGTCTTCCGTGCTCTTCCCCCTCCCCAAATTGTCCCACCGAATTTCTAGTTCCAGCCTACACATAGCAACTCTTGGATCACAGATAACTGGTTTTGCCATCACTGCATGCCAAGAAAGCCCCGAATCCTGCACAGTGAAGCTCCCTTGGGGCTGGTCGTCGCGGCAAGAGACGAGGTACGTTCAAGCAACAAAGCGACGTGTCACTGACGCTTTAACTCAGAATGCCACTTGCGACATGTCGCCCCACCATGGTATCTCTTGGTGACGTCCTGCAGGTCGCAGAGAAGCAAAAGCGTGTCAAAAAGTCTGTAGGACATCTCCATCACCGAAAACGAATCACCGCTACAAGCGGAGATGGGTTCACTTTTTGTGCCGTGTCGTAAACAGTGGTTCCGCAAAAATTGAACTTGGGGAAGGGGAGGACATTAGCTTTAGAGGTCAACAACGCGTTGCTCCCGGTGAGTGAGATGTGCGTGGTACGGTGGTGATGGGGTGTGATGTGTAAGAAATAAGTTATGGGGATGTTGTGTGAATGTGATGATGAATAGTGTGTGTGGTGGTAAGAGAGAGAGAGAGAGCGAGAGAGAGGGGAGAGAGAGTAGAGAGGGTGCGCGAGACCACAATCATTTTAAAGTTTAACTATATCAGACCGCGCTCTAAATCAGTCCTGATAATGGTATGGACCCAGTCAGTAGGCGACATCTTAACCCACCTAGACGGCCCACCGATTGTCACAGTTGAAGTGTCTTTTCCACAGGACAGAGTTAACAGACTACACGAGTACGCAAAAACGAGTGGGCCAAAGAACTGTCAGACCTAACCCATCATAACGTGGTCTGACACTTGAGTCCATCTAGTGTCGCCAACTAGTAAATGACGTG
The DNA here is from genome assembly GCA_016801955.1 of Conus betulinus. Lineage (NCBI taxonomy): Eukaryota > Metazoa > Mollusca > Gastropoda > Neogastropoda > Conidae > Conus > Conus betulinus. The sequence continues at coordinate 9,478 of JADBJO010018620.1, read as the reverse complement.
TGGTTCCTGATCCCTGTGCGTATGCTGTCCTACACCACAAAAGTTGCACGTTTTAGCTGTGGCCACACTTCGAACCTCCAACCCACCTCTCAAATCAAAACCAATCTAATGAACCCCCCGTGCACAAGAACAAACCACGGCCCTGTTGCACCGTGACATCAGTAACTCCGGCTGGAGACGAGAATTGAGTGGGGATAATTACTCAGAACGTCATCTTGTCCAATGTGTGTAATTCTCTCACCAGGCCCTTGTCCCACACCAGAAATCTACGTCGGGCACAGTGAGTAGGTAACAGGTGAGTCGGTTCCATGACTCAGTCAAGAAACACAATCTTCATTTACCTGCACAACTTTCCATGACCACACCCCACCCGTTCTCAGTACACCCAGACAGCAAGGTCGCCTACGTTCTATGTGGACTGTCTCCTCCGCAGTCCGTTGGGCTAGAGATAAAGAGCGAGCAAGTGAAGAGGAAGTAAAGGGGAGGGGTGAATGGTGGAGGAGGACGTGGCAGCTAACTCTGTATGATACTGCCCAGTCCGACACCTGAGGAAACACGTGACTATACAGTAGTGGTGCTGGGCTTTTAGTGCGCCTGGGCGCAGCCTGTGTGATTCGCACCATTTCAATTTTCGGGGCGAGAGCGGAGCAGACGACTTCAGCAGACAATCCAAACGAATCTCTCTAAAAATCATCTCTCCTAAACAGCTCTCTCCGAGACTCTCTCTCTCTCCTCCAACTCACACTCGTCTCTCCTCTCCAACTCGTCTCTCTCTCTGCTCATCTGTCCTTACCCCCATCCAAAGCCCCCCCACCCCTCACCTGCTCACCCCAAGCCCACTCTCTTTCTATATATCTCACTAACATTGGCTACAAAGATGTTCCTACCGTCCGGTGAAACCGGAACATCTTGTAATAAAAACGTCTGGCACGTATCACATAAAACGCAGTAAAAGGCGTGATGCTTACGGGCTGTAAACCCCACCCTCAATCAAACGGCTCCTCTAAACCACAAATCTGTAAAACCCCACGGTAAAAACCAGCTACAGGGCGATAAAAAACCTGGACGCTTGTCTGCCCTGTAGCTCTGATGCATCGAGCGGTTGTCCTGTTCAGATCGTTCGGGCAGCGGCAATAACAGACCTCCTGGACACGTCACTGGGGAGACTGACTGCCTTTCACCAAAAAATAACGGAACGGCTAGACGCTGGCAGGTTCCCTCGGGCATGAGTGAAGCCGTCTTCTACTTGGCCTACTGCTTGATTGGCGTGTTTTCCTGCATGCATGCACGAGCCCAGAAAGCTTTCATAGGCGTTACGTTTTCCTACCGAACGGTTCAGGCCATTATTCTTCTAAACTATGGAGACCTGAAGAATTTCCCTCCCAGAACGAGGGGGGAGGTGGGGACGTAAGATTAAAACGAGGCAATCTCTCTCACTATTCGCCATAGGCCAGGGTACACAGTCAAGCTAATACAAAACATCAAGCCCATCATCCTTTTGCCTGTGTCTGAACAAGCATGGCAGATGGCCGACTGACACTGGCTTGCCCATCTTGCGTGCTCACAGCAATGACTGCAAAGCATCGAATATCACCATCATCACTGTGTCATTCCTCCTTGCAAGCTTGCAATGAAACAAACACTGGATCCCCTAAGTTATAAGAATCCAGCATTTTTACTGGTTTTCCCAAGAAGAAGGCATCAAAAGTGATAAAGATCCATCGGCTGCTTTTTGTTAATGCCATTGAAAAGAAAAGGCACAATGGTTGTAAAGATCCAACATTGTGTATGGACTGGGGTAGAAAATAGAATGTGAATGATAGTAACGATCCATCATTGATGTAAGATTTTGTCAGACTATTAATGAGATGTAAAGATCCAGCGACGCCACGAAGTAGCTTTGGTCCCCAAGAAGGTGAATAATAAACGATTATTCGTGCCATACTGTCCGCTTTTCCAACAGGATGGATCCAAAATGATCTTAAATCCTCATTGTACTCGCATGCATTCCGCAACTGAACGATGAATGGATTTCAGATTACAACATTGTGTATGGTATCTACAACAGAAGCACTGTAAGGGTACCCCCACCCCCACAATTTAACTGATCTGATTTCCAAAGAAAGAATTGAAATGTATATAAACGATTGCTCACTAGGTCTGATTTTTTCTAAAACCAAAACAAAAAGGAACTGGACTGATATAAAGTCCCCTCGTTACTGATGTAAATGGCTTTCCGTAGTATCACAGGGAGCACAACTTAAAAATCATTAAATATATCGTATGGGTTTTTCAGGAAAAGACAGTAAGTGGATTACAATTCTCTCTCCCCCTGAGTTGTGGTTTGCAAAAGAATACTCATAAAATATAGTAGAATTACATCGTTAGACGCATGCTTTTCAAATACAGATACATGTGAATAGATCTTCATTATGTTGTCTTTTGCAGAAAAGAGTCAAATGGCTACATGGATTGTCTTGATAGCCAGGACTACGAACAGACGGCATAGTGTATGAGTCGAGTTCAAAATGAATAAATACAAGGGATCCAGGCACGCTATTTTGTAGTTCCTGCCATACGGGACGGGTTCCCCACCTCCGCATGATATCCCGCCATGCTGGACAGTTTTCCCCATCTCTTCATCAACCGCCATGATGCCCAATAAATCTTCTTCCACTGGCTACACCATGTCCTCCTGGAGTCCGCCCAACCCATCTTCAGATACAACGTTTTCATCCTATCCAGGCCAACAAGTAACAGCCAATCTTCTTATAAATTCATTTCCTACTAAAAAAAAAAGTTTCAATGTTCCTTTTATCCTGTCAGCATCTCTTCGTCTTCTTACCCGTAAAGACACAAGACGGATGGAGAAGACAGAGAGGACGAAGAAGCAGAAGAAGAATAAGATAAACGCAATAGACAAAAGAAGGCAAGAGATCGCAGAGAGAATAGAGCGAGAGAGAGAGGTTAGGAGAGAGAGAGAGGGAAGAGAGTATAGACGGAGAGCGTAGGATGGGGGGGGGGGAGAGAGAGAGAGCCCGAATGATGTCAACTTTCACAAATAACTTGGTTTAATGCCGAAATCCATCCTCTTCCAAAGCAAATAAGTGAACACTAAATAGAGATAACAAAAAGAAAAACGAAGAAACCGCAAACCCAGTACAAGAACATGTTGCAGTATAAACAATCTAACAAAAGAAAGTAGACGAGAGCAGAGAGAAGATAAGAGAGAGAGAAAACACAGTAAGAGAGAGCGAGAGAGAGCGGGAGTCGAGAGCCGTGAATTTTTTTTCTTGTCCCAGCTAAGTAAAGCAGAGAACCTTGGCTTTCTTGGCGTGATTGCTGATAAATGAATACCGATAGGACAACTAGAAATGAACAACAGTAGAAATACAGATTGTAGCAGAATGTGGCATGTTGTTTCTTTCATGCCAACTGTATTGTCGTGGTGCAATTGTAGTACATGATTCTTTTATATTAAGAATAAGAAGAATAAATTGCGAACAACTCTTCGTAGAAGTTGAGAACATCAGCAGCAAAAAAGTAATGTCGTAGAAAGGAAGGACCTCTGTAACAACAATCTACGATCCTCCTGCAAAGCAGACATTTCCATGAATGGCACCTGAGAGCTGAGGAGGCAAGAAGCAACGATCATCATTTTTATTTGGTATATGTGTGGTTTTTTTTTGCGTATTCATAATGCTCGGCTCGTTACTGATTCTCCTTCTCTCTCTTCTCTCTCTCTCTCTCTTCTCTCCTCCCTCGTCTATCTCTATCTCTTTCTCTCTCTCTCTCTCTCTCTCAATCTCTCTTCTCTGTCTCCTCTTGCTCTCTTAAAAGATCACTGCTGATCAGACCACGGTTTGAAAGCGTCTAAAAATGACATTTTAACAATATTAGCGGTGCGTTGATCACCGGACTGTTTTTGCGAGGAAGAACTTAAAAGCATGGAAAAAATCCATAAAAGGATTGTGGACGGCCTTGTGAAACGGTCACCACGACAACAGGCTGAAATTTGTCGTCATTAACTTTTTATAAAGATTTATGAAGAAAAAGGAATCTTGAAGTATAACATAAAATCATACCGATCGTTTTGTCAAAGAGTACAACTTACACGTGCATGATTTGGTAAACTTGAATGTGGTTCTTGATGTTGAAGTGGTTCAACTGATTGATATCATCGCGGTGTGGGATAGCACAGTGTGTATACAAACCGAGGAAAACACATAATTCAAAGAAAATTCTTTTTTATGTTTGTTTTGTATGTTGAAAAACTGGCGCTTGATCTGACTAAATACTGCTGTCAAAATTATCATCTTTGTGAGAAAATATTCTTTTCTACGCTATAATCTACGTGAAGCGCAAAGACGACTTCTTCTTTAAGTGATGGATGCGTCAATCTGGCTCAGATGATGGACTGGCGATTTAGTCAGATGATGCAATGATGGATTTACATTCCCGTACCTCAGTAACGTGCTTAGCCACAATCTCCAACAATTCAACAGTGCCATAGGAAAAATCAACACTGACAATTAATTCACTAAAACATGCATCTGAGACAAACAGGTTGGAGATTGATACTACAGTAAAAAGATATTGCAGTTCAAACGAGACTTTTGCTGATCACTCAAAGACTCGACAGATCGAAAGAACAAGCCCATCAGAATGAAGTACACCTGAAGAGCCGCAATTCGTGATTTACAGGAATACCATAACGAGGTATGTACACCAAACAACTCAAATAATATTGAGTTTTTGAATGAGTATTCGTATAGGAAAAGTCGGTGTCCACAATATATATTGAAACGAGCATTCAGAGTGGGGGAATAGAAATGATTCTGCACACGTACTGAGACCAATAGTTATGCAGATGCACAGGTGGTCATGTAAACTGGAAATTCTGCAAGATCAAGAGACTTTGAGGAAGTCGCTACGAAGCAGCGACACACATTAGAATTTTTCTGCAGAACTTACCCCACAGCACAAGAGAGAATGGGACATATTCTTCAAAGCTTTCAAAAATCCAGCCTATTTGATAGTACCTCAGCGGAGGATATGGGAAACTGTCAACGGTTTAGATTATATTGAGGTAGTACACTTATTAGCCTGCAAAAGATTACCTTGGTCATTTCCACTAACCCACTTCTTAACAACTTTGCAAAAATTATTCAGGAGTAAATGTAGAAACAATCCCTTATAACATTTATTCAATCATAACCGCATTGAAAAATCTGCCTTAGATTATTAGACATGCGGCCTAAAAAGATACCTACCCAGGTGTATCTTATATTCAAGTAAGGCCTCGATGATCAGGCATATAAGATGCTGGGTAACAGGGGTAATCAGGATCAGAGACTTTTGGGCGCATCACCGGATTTGATTTATGTTCGTTTGGATCAAACAAGGAAGTGCATGATGTAAAGAGTGAAATTTTGGATAAAATTTCAAACAGAGGTTAGCTTTTTGACATGTAGTGATTCCAAGAATGGTTGGAATGGCACTATTAGGGATGAATACGGATATGTTTGTGTACTGATACTTTTACATGTGTGGTTTCAGAATTAGATCATTTACTTCATAGTCGGTTTCTGGGACAAATAGTTTGCCTCAAGAGCGGCTCTGGACCACAGATAAGCGTTGGGGGTAAGGGGGTCTCCCATTAAGAAAAGTTTTTATCGAGATATTCTGGGGAAAATCCCCCCATTGCAAGCATGTTTCCGCAATATTGTAATGAATGGATGAGGATGGAAAAAAACAACTTGTATATAGCAAGCCCCTTAGAACAACTGATCAATAGAGATATAGGTTTCTTGGTCTCATATCTTAAATGATAGCTTGTTAAGAAAGTCTTTGAAAATGAGATGAAGCTAAAAAATGTTGAAGAGAAAAAAAAACCTATCTCACGCATTGTGCAAAATACATATGTTTAAATACATTCACTTAAGGTATGTGTCAGGACACACAACAGCAATGTTGTATATAAAAACATGCCTTGAAATACCCAACGGTTGCAGTCCTTAGGACATAGCTTCCTTGAAATGAGGATAGGCTCAATAGGAAATGTGGTGGTGTTTCGTCAGATTCAGATTCGATTGTTATAATCGGATTTATGGGTGGAGCTTGTGATACAGGATAGTAAATCGGAAAATACGGTGAGATCAAGTAGATGAGCTAATCGTTTCTTTTTTTTCCATCATCTACCCAATCCCTGCTTCCAACCACACTCCCAACCATTCCCCACCCCCCTCATTGTGCAAAGATGCCTATGGCCGTTCTTGCATTAAACGTTCGCAGTCGCATTCTCACTCTCTCTCTCTCCTCTCTCACCCACTCCCTCTCTCTCTCTCTCTTCCCGCAAGACTCCGCAATCTCCGTCTCTCAGTCTCTCTCTCTCTCTCTCCATCATCTCGTCCTCTCTCTCTCTCCTCTCTCCCATCTCTGTATATGCCCTTCTGTCTCTGAATCTTCAGAGCACAAGGTCATTGAAAACCACTTCTGCCAGATGGGCAACCACTTTGTGTCTGCGCTATCAAGGCTTAATGGCACGGAACGGAAATGCTTCAGTGGGGTTTTTGTTTTTATGAGGGGAAAAGACGACAGTATGAGGCAAAATCCAAAGAATAGCTTCTTTCAGCTTTCAGTGCCTTCATCTTAGGAGCACCATGGTAACGGCCAGTGCCTGGAGTTAAACTGCTCCAGCAGGAATACGATGAAAACTGAAATAAAAAATCTGAACTTTCTGGTCCGTCTGCTGTCTTTTTACCTCCTCAGTGCAGTTCTTTTATTTTAAAAGTCAAGTGTTGTTGTCTTGTGCTCTGTTGCCAATGTGTGAAAGACCATAATAGCTTAGATTGGTTGTGTTACTCCATCCTTACATAACTTCCTGCGCGCCCCACTAAAAAGCCATCATCACGAAATCGTCTGCTGTTGACACGTACCTCTCTCAGATTGAAAGATAAGGTTTTTAAAGCAGAAGAGCCAACGTACTCTCTCTCTCTCTCTCAGCTCTCTCCTCTCCTCTCTCAGGGTCTCTCTGGATGTGTTGTGTGAGTGTGTGAGTGAGAAAAAGAAACAGACAGAGACAGACAGGTCACAGAGACAGAGAGGGAAAGAGAGAGAGGAGAAAGAACGAGAGACAGACAGAGAGAGGAAACACACACACAGAGACACAGAGACCAAGAGAGAGAGAGAGAGAGAGAGAGAGAGAGAAAACGAGAGAGAGACAGAGAGAGAGAAAGAAAGAGAGAGAGGACAGAGAGAGAGAGAAGAAGAAAGAGAGAGAGAAAGAAAGAAAGACAGAGAGAGATAGAGATGAGAGAGAGACAGAGAGAGAGAGAGAGAGAGAATCCCCCAACACTACCCTCACAGGGGCGGCAGCCTGTGTGTGCCCATGTCTGGTAGTGTAACACCATCAGACAATGACAGCATAGACACCCTCATCAGCTACACTGCTCTGCAATCTGTCAGACTGGAACATGAGAACAGAAGTAGGAGAGTAAGGTGGGATGGGGGAGGGGACGAAGGTGAGGTTGAGAGGGTGAGGGGTCAGGGGAGAGGAGGAGTCTGCTCTGATCACCAAAGGCACTGTCCTGGGATCAGCCAATGGAAAGGATGACATATAGAAGTATGGAGAGACACGGCGGTAAAGAAGTGAGGAAGTAAGGGTAGATGGGGCAGTTTGTGAGAGGGACAGAACACACGGTAGGGGGAGGACCAAGGAAGGCAGAGACAGTAGACTACCATAAGTGAGGTGGTAGTGGGTAGCACACATACACTTTTTCACACTGGGTAGGGAGTCAGTTCTCCTGTGTCCCTGGCTGGTTTTGGAAGGCACGTTCAGAGATGTTGGGACAAGTGGGCAGTTATCTTCAGTGACTCCACCCATACTCTCAGTTTTCCCTGGAAGAGGAAGGTGGTGTGGTTCCGGACCGCTGAAGGGTAGTACTGCACTAGGTCGACATCGGGTCTGTGGGCCACTGCCCAACATGGGTATACAAATGTGTAGGAATCACTTACGTGGAAATCACTACTTCATATACATGGAGGATGTCTTAATTTTTTAGCATTATGAACGCAACTCGCAGCGTCCTATGCTGAGGTTTGTAGGTTCAATTCATGTACTTAGTAAGCTTTGGTCTTGACCGGCTCCCACTCTGGTTTGTGTGTACGTGGGAGTTAAGGAAACAATCAGGACCATTTTATAGGGAACGCCATCCACTTCCTCTCAGCTGCTACGTGTTGACTTGACTTCATCATGACCCTCCCCTGCATGGGCGTTCTCTTCTGGGGTTTTACTGAAGCTGGTGTTGACTACATGCAATCCTGTCCTGCAGTCTCCAGCCAGCTGATAGTTATCATGTGTACATTCGTTTTGACTTAGTCCCTGCACAGCTACATCAAATATAATTTTTTTCCTTTGCAGATTCCACATCCTTGTCTTCTGTACCTGTCTCCATTACTCTCCACTCTGCCCTTCTCGACTCAGCCAAACACACATATTCCCCCAGATCTGTCCTCTCAAAGCATAGCACTAGCAGTCCCACAGGGAGCCTAACACAGAAGTCACTTGCACTCTGTGTCCTTCTGATGCTCTGTCTAACCAGACATTCCTAGTCTCTATCTTGCCACACAGTCTCTCCCCCAATCTGTTTTGCCTTCCAACAGATACCAAGATCGTCGGCAAGAATGGAAAGGAGAGGGGCATCAAAGTCCAAGGCTGACTCAGCACAGCCTGCATCCAATCATCAGGAGGGTCAGTGCGGTATTATCTCGGGTTAGCAGCGCTGTGTTTTGCTTCTCTTGAAGAGTGTGCATTTTACAAACTGTACCGGTTTCTGTAAGAGGCGGAGGAGAACTACTAGGTTGAGAACATGACACACCATTTCTATTTCCCTTTTTTACTGATCCAATGAAGTCTGTCTCCGTCTACCTCGTCCCTTTTTTTCTTTCTTTCTTACTATCCTCCTCTCTGTATCTCTCACTTTAATGGGACGAGGTTGTACTGACTATTCCTCACAAGATTTTCAAGAAACATCAGCACATGTCACATTGAGCGTTTTGAAAATCATGTAGTACCTTAGACTTATAAACGCATTCTAAATATAACCTGACATGAAAATCACACAGTGTCTTTCAACTTACAAACTATCGTAAAAAACGACCGTGTAAACACTACTGCAGCACTACGTTTACAGCTTTACAACTGACCTGGAAAGGACCTCCCTGAGGACCAAGTTAAACCGCAGACAGGCAGGCACAGGGCTGAGTCTATTCCAGTCAGGAGACGGGGCAGACATCTCCATCTGCCCTGTTTGGACTCTGTGCTAAAGAGGCGCTGTTCTGTTCAACGCAATCGTTTGTCAGCAATCAACACAGACCCCCCGGGAACAGTCTCACTGCCGCTTTGATCACACACAAGAAGCACGAGCCCTCCCATGCATGAATGCTCTCGCCTTTTTAAACTTCGCTGACTGTGGAG
>JADBJO010018619.1:20000-30000 GCA_016801955.1 Conus betulinus | reverse complement strand
GAGAGAGAGAGAGAGAGAGAGAGAGACAGACAGACAGACAGAGACAGACAGGCACACAGACAGGCAGGCAGACAGACAGGACAGACAGGACAGAGCGAGTCAGAAAGGGACTGAGAAAAACATGCACGGACAGAAAGAGATTGCTTTTCCATCAATCTGGACAAAGAAAGAACCAACCCTACAACTGCCAACAGAAATGTACATGTTCCACATTATTTAGAACAGCTGAAAACATTCATTTCTGTTGATTTTTCCTTTGTTCTTTTGTCTAGTTTCGTTTGTTTGTTGTCTATTATCAAGTTCAGTCAGTATCAGGTACCATGCCCTATTACTGTGTTATATGCTAGTTTACTGGCGTGTGAGAGAAAACAAACATGACTGCAACCAATAGGGTAAGGTTCGATTCTGACATACAAACTCCGAATGTACGTGACGGTAATGTTAGCATCCCAGCAAGATAAAGATCTGCGCGTCACGTTAATGTTCGTTAGAAGAGGATGCACACTCCAAGGCACTGGTACCATTCTAGAGAAGGGGACATGAGTCCCTGTGATAGTAATTAATTATGTTTAGAAGAGGATGATGATAATAGCAATGCAGTGGTAATTTTCGGTAGAAGAAAAGGTCAGTCTCAAAGCAGCAGCAATGCTCATTAGAAGAACAACTCCACTGTCCGAGACGAGAGAGAGGACGCCAGTCTCTATGCAATGGCACCGTGCATTTGAAGAGAATGTCAATGTGAAAAGTAGGTACCGTGTTAGAAAGAGGAGGTGTGCGGATCTCCATGCATTGCTAATGTTCATTCAAGGGGAGCGTCAATTTGAAAGCTACAACAATTTCAAACAGAAGAAGACGCGAGTATCAAAGAAATAATAATGTTTAGGTTATTAGAAGGATGTCAATCTGAAAGCAACTGCAATAAGAGGAGGGTGAAAATCCCAAGGACATGACAACAATTACTGGAGGAGGTCGGCAATGTTACACAGAGGAGGGCGCGAAAAACTGAATGCAGACAAAAAGTTCCTTTGAAGATGATGTCTATCCGAAATCGGTGGCCGTATTAAATAGACGATGTGAATCTCGGTGCAATGATAAGGTTTCAATGAGGAGGGTATTAATCTCAAAGCAGAGGCAACGTTACATACAGGAGGGTGCCAATCTCAATGCAGTGATAAGATTTCTTTGAGGAGGGTATCAATCTGAAAGCAATGGCAACGTTACACACAGGAGAAGATGATGTCCTTCTGAAAGCAGTGGCCATACTGAGAAGACGATGTGAATCTCAGTGCAAAGATGAAAATCCTTTGAAGAGGATTCAGTCTGAAAGCACAAGTCATGTTCACTAGAGCAAACTCCCGAGCCTCAACGAAGCACTGCAGAAAGTTGCTACTGACAGAAGAGTGGTGCTCCAGTGGATTCCAGTAACGAGTTAGCCGATCACCTGGCGAGGGAGGGGGCTCTAGGGGTGCATCATTTACAGCGAGATGTGAAGCATCATCCGGACTATCACAACGTCGAGGATACCCAAGGATGATTATCATCTGTTGTCCAGAGAGCAACAAAGTGTCCTGGTGAGGCTCTGAACCAGGCACAACAGACTTTACAGTCACTTGTGCCGAGAGCTCAAGGTGGTACCTTCTCCAGTGTGTCCTTGTGGGGAGGAAGAACAGTCAGCGGAGCATGTGCTCCACATAATGCCCATCGCATGGAGAGAGGTGTGGCCAACAGAGACAGCTCTGATGACGAAGCTGTATATGCAGTCTACAAGAGCTGGAGAAAAAAACGACACTATTCATCTCAAGGGTCGGACTGACTGTGTAGACCAAGGCGTACGCAAAGAAGGAGAAGTTCACAAGAAGATGTAAATCTCACTGCAAAGACAATGTTCATTTAATGAGGGCGTCAGTCTGAAAGCAGGACAGCGCTAAATAGTGGACACCAATCTCAAAGCAATCGTAAGATTCAACGGAGGAGATTGGTACTCTGAATGCGATGGTAACATCGGATAGAAGAAGACTGTTAATCTGGATGGAACCATGACTATTCCACAACAGTCATGGATGATAATCTGAAATCAATATACGGCAATATTCACAAGAAGACGAAACTAATCTGAAGGCAATCGTAAATTTCAGTATAGTTAAATGTTACTCTGAAGAAAGTGTATTGATCATCAGGAGGAGAGTTTTAATCGAAATGTAACATGCAGCCATGTTCAGTTCAGAGAGGGAAACTAATCTGAAGGCAGCGTGAATGGTCAAAAGAGGCAAATGACAATCTGAATACAGTGGTAATCATCGTCAGAGAAGAAGGCTGCTGACCCGAAATGCAGCCATAATGTACAAGACAGGAACGTGCTAATCCGAATGCAGTTGTAATATTTCTTAGGCACGTAGCGATCTCTGTCTTATATCTGAAACGAATGCTTACTATTTTTCATATTTCTCTGTCTGAATGTGTGTGTGTGTGTGTGTGTGTGTGTGTGTGTGTGTGTGTGTGTGTGTGTGTGTGTGTGTGTGTGTGTGTGTGTGTGTGTGTGTGTGTGTGTTTCCCACAGTCATTTCCCCCAAAAACTGACTCATACTCATCATGCATTGTCTGTGTGTTTTTCTTAATAGACGGACATTCACTTGCTGATCTTAGTGGTTTAACGTTCGATACAAAGCGTCTCTGCTGAATGCTAATGTTCTTTACAGGACGATGCTAATCCGAAGGGAATGGCGATGTTCGATAGAGAATGCCAAATTGGCGACAAAATCTATCTTCAACGGAGCATCTAAGGGGAATGGCCATGATCGATAGAAGATGCTAATGTAAAAGGTCTGGTAATGTTCAAAAGAAGAGGAGGCTAATCTAAAGAGAACGATGCTGTTCAAGAGAGGACAGATATGAATGCAGTGCTAATGTTCTCTAAGGAAGCATGCTAAATCTGAAGGCGATAGTGGTGTTCAACAAAGGAAGAACATAATCTGAAGACAACCTTACGATTCAATAGAGGACGGTGCCATTCTGAAGGGTATGATCAGGTTCGGTAGATACGACGCTAATCTGAAGCGAACGGTACCGTTTGAGAACGATTCTAATCAGAATCCAATGGTATTGTTTGATACAGACGGATGCTCACCTGAAAGTACTGACAACGTTTAGTGCGAAAAGGATCCGGCTCTAAATGTAGTGGTAGTGTTGAATGAGAAGACTGTTAATCTTTATACAATGGCAAAACCAACGCAAGAGGATCCTAATCTGAAAGAATTGGTAACATTAGAAAAAAAAGCATGCTAACATGTAAAGAACAGTAATATTCAATAGAGGAGGATGCAGATCTGAAGAGACTAATACTGTACGAAAGAGGTTACTCTGAAAGGAATCGAAAAATTCCCACGATGAGGATGCTAATCTGGAGAGAATGGCAATGTTTGATTGAAGATGCTAAATGACAGGAATGGCAAAGTAAACAGAAGTGGGTGTTAACCCTGAAAAGAAGAACACATTTCAAGACAGGACGAATCTGAAGGTAATGGTAACGTTCCTTGGAGAAGCATGTTAATCTGAGGCAACAGCAATACTCGGTAGAGGAATATATAGCTAATCTGAAGGCAATGATAAGATTCAAAGGGGGTTGAAGCTAGCGTAAAAGGGAATAGCACTGTTTGAGAAAGATGCCAATCTGAACGCAGTGGTACTATTAGAGGACGATGCTAATCAGACTGCAACGATACTGAGAGAAAGAGAAGGGTGCTCCTCTGAAAGTCATGGTTGTGTTAATCGCAAGAGGATCCTCATCTGAACGAGTGGCAATGTCCTCCAATGGAGCTCGAGAATGCTGATCTTAATGCAATGGTGACATCAACGCACCAGACCACTATTCTGAATACACCGGTGAGATTCAATAAAGGATGCCAACCTGACATGATTGATGCTGATCTATATGCAATGGTGACATAAACGACTACTAGACCACTATTCCGAATGCGCTAGTACGATTCAATAAAGGATGCCAACCTGACAGGATTTGGTGATCTTTAAAAAGAACAGAATGCTAACCTTGAATTACGGTGATGACAATGTTCAGGAGACAATGATAATCCAAAAGGAATGGTAAACTTCAGCAGAGGGTGGCTGCTAGTCTAAAGGGAATGATAATAATGTATTACGGTGTATGCTTAACTGGAAGGAATTGTAATACTTGTTAAAGCTGGATGTTGATCTGCAGGGAATGACAATGTTCAGTAGTGGTGGATACTGATCTGAAGTTCTTCATAACGAACGGTAAAAAAGGATGATGCTCACATGAAGGGAATAACAACTTTGAACAGAGAAGGATGCTAATCTAAAGGGAATGATGATTTTCAGTGCAGAAGGATAGGATGTTTATTTGAATCGAATTGTAATGCACGATAGAGGATAGTGATGTTCAAAAGAAGAGAGGGTGCTAATCGGAAGGCCACGATGACGTTAAAGACAGGATGCTAATCTGAAGAATACTATAATGATCGATAGAAGGGGCTGCTGATCTGAAGCTAATGATAATGTTCAATAGAACATATTGGAGAAAATGGGAATGGACGATGGATGTTCACCTGAAGGGCACGGTAATATTCACCAGAGAGGAGGAGCTAATGAATGGTAATGTTCTATATGAGGATGCTAATCTGAAGGGAAACGGCAATGGTAGATTAGGAACGGTCGTCTGAAAGAAAATGTAAAATGAAATACAAGTGGATGCTAATCTGATTGAAAGGATAATTTCTGATAGAGTATGTTAATCTTATCCAAAACAGTAATGCTCGATTGAAATAGATGTTAATCTGAAAAGGATATTAATCCGAACGAAGTAGCGATGTTCAATACAAACGGATGCTAATCTGAAATGAATGGTAATGTTCAATAGGAAATGCTCATCTGAAGAAAATGGTGAGTGGTAATGGCCTTGGATGCCAATTTAAATGGAACTGTGATGTTCAGTATATGAGGACGCAAATCTGAAGAGAATGGTAATATTCAGTTGGAAGATTCTAAACAGCAGGAAACCGTATGTTTAACAGAGATGGACGCATGCGTGTGTGCACGCACACATACACACACAAGCGCGCGCACACACGCATGGGCGCGCGCACACCCACCCACCCACCCACCCACCCACACACACACACATGGGCCTGCGCGCACACACACACACACACACACACACACACACACACACACACACACACACACACACACACACATACACACACGGGTCTGTGCCCACACATCTATCCACACACATATACATTCACCACACACACACACACACACACACACATACACACAACACACACACACACACACACACACACACGAACACAAGACAACTAATGTCAGGTAGGCACTCAAGGTCTGACCAGCGCATTGGGCAAATGCATAGGTCAGTCATCTGCTAAGTCGTAGCCATGAGACCCCTCTTCTTCAATTCTCTCATCTTAGTTGTTAATTCATTTATCCATCAGCTTAGAATCAAGCGTAATGTGGTCTCAAAACTTTGCGGGTGTGGTGCAGCGCATATGGACTAGTCCGCGCGCAGCGACGCTTCCTTGATGAAACTGAAACTGAAACGGATGCTGATCTGAAAGGAATGGCAATGGTCAACAGTGGTCAATGCTGATTTAATGGTAACAGAAATGTTCCTAACAGGAAGGTGTTAATGTGATGGGATGCTAATGTTCAACAGATATGCTAAAGTGAACGTAACGTTTGACTTGATTAAAAATTAACATGGATGCAGCAAGGTTGCTTTTGTTCAATTAAGAAATGAATGTAGAGAGTTCCTTCATTTCAATACGGAAAGAAAATGTAAATGCAATCTGTAGCATTGTTCAAACAAGAGCAAGGAAAAGACTAGGTTTCATAAAGAAAAGACGTACTTGTGAATGCAATGATCATTTAAATTTGTGAATGCAATGATCATTTAAATTAATTTCAACCGAGCTAGATCTAGGAAACAAATGTGAATGAACACAGTACACTTTGCCGTGTAACAGAGGGGAACTAAACGTGAAACTGAATGCGATGTACTGCTTTGTTCATCAGATTTATGTAATGTATTGTTCTATGAAACAAAGATATAAATCTATACAAGATGTTGTAACTGCTTGGTAGAGAAAAGAAGTTAATGAGAATGCAATCATGGGGATATCTAACACAAGAATGAATATCTCATCTGAACAAAAACGGATTGAGCGGGGAAAAAAAAATGTGAGTGGTGGATATGGAATTGCCCCATAAAACTAGAAAAACCAATGCAACTGCAATCTTTGAAACTGTTCAACAGAGCGAGGAAAATAACGATAAATGCAATATATCTTATTTTCCCTTTGAGGAAGGAATAGCATATGAATGCCACGATGGCATGTTGGGGGGGGGGGGGGGGGGGGGGGGGGGGGTTGGGAAGCTCAGTTGAACACAGTATATGGTATCCATCAACAAAGGAAGAAAACTGATGTGAATATGGCACAGACAGGAAATTGATGTTGTTTTTATTCCGTGAATGAAGGGAGTTAATGTCAATTATGCAATGAGTTGTTCCTCAGATAAAAGAACAGAACATGCACATAAAACATACAGAGTAGACATTGAGGTGATTCAGAGGAACTTAATGTAAACGCACTTCTTAGTATTGTTCATTAGAGTGTGGAAATTAATGTGAAGAAACTATCGATATCGTTCAACAAAGAAAAGTAATCAATTTTATATGCGAATTTGTAGTGATAGAGGAAAATACAGATAGAGGGAAACCAGAGAAAAAGAAAGGGAATGAGAATGAATATTCTCTCTCTGTTTTTCAACTGAAAGAGAAAAATCAACGAGAACGCAAGGCGAAAGTAGATTGTCCAATAGAAGAGATTACTATCAAAAAACAACAACAACAACAACAAACAAACAACAAAACAAAAAAACGCGAAGAACATCACTCAATAAAGAGAATTAATGTCAAAGCACTCTGCATGATGTTCACAGAAACAACAGGAAATCAATGTGAATGCAATGCATGTTGTTGTTTGATAGAGAAAGAAAAACATCTTCAAGCAATTAAATTGTCCAACAAACAGTTAAATAACAGTTAAATGAAGTGAAGACACTGCATGGTGTTGTGTGTGTACTGGATCCTTCAACAGAGAGAAGAAATTATTGTGAACGCAATGTGCGGAAACAATCCAAAGAAACAGGATGCAGATGCCGTATAATAATTCCAGACAGAAATGGAACTAATGCTAATGCAATCATGGTATATTGCTCCATAAAGAAGAAAGGAAATACATGGGGACGACGAATTGCACGGCATGTGTTCAAAGGGGAAAGGAAATCAACGTGAACACAATTATTGCATTGTGTCGAAAGGGACAAAAGGAATTACATCCAATGTGACTGCAATATATGAGTATCCTTCAGCAGAGTGAGGAAAAATTGATGTAAATAGAATGACCTCATTCCATGCAGAGAAGAAACTGATGCAATTGCAATGTGAACTGTTCTTAAGGGAGACTGGAAGTAAAATGAATACAATGTACGGTGTTTACTCTACAGATTAGGATAGTGGGGAAGTGTGTGTGTGTGTGTGTGTGTGTGGGGGGGGGGGGGGTTAAATCTGACTGTAGTAATAATAAACTAGTGGAAGGACATAACAGGGAGTGTAGCATAAATGGTTCATTTCCACCTCAGTCAAAGTAATGCCTTGTCTTGATTCACACATCATAGGGTTACTCTTGCTCCCACTTGTTTCTGTTCACTATTCCCTGTCTCATTTCATAGTTACTGTCATACAACATAGTCATGTTTACCTTGCAAAGAACACATACGAATCCAATGTCTCATGACAATAGTCAGTGTATTAGTCGTCTATGTGCTGAAATTCTCAAACTTTGGTCTAGTGCATTCAGGTCCACAATGCCTCGCTCATTTTGTTACTGTTTTATTTGTGAGATATATGATGCAGTCGCCCACAGAAATCAGAACAAGGCCAATAATTGGAAAGAAAGAACCTTGTGTGCACTGCCAGTGCTTGGTGGCTACGAGTGGCAGTCTGCAGAAATGTAATGAGAAATCAAGAAATGCACTGCTATTGCATTTCTCCATGGGCAGTTGTGGCTATCATACATGTTTGACTCCAGATGACAGACATGTTGGATTATAAGCAGTGAGAAGAGAAGAAGAAGAAGAAGAAGAAGAAGAAGAAGAAGAAGGAGGAGGAAGAGAGGAAGAGGAGGAGGAGGAGGAGGAAGAAGAAGAAGAACAAGAAGGAGGAGGAGGAGAAGGAGAGGAGGAGGAGGAGAAGACGTAGAAAGGAGACGAGAAGAGAAGACAGAGCCACAGAGAGAGAGAGAGAGAGAGAGAGAGAGAGAGAGAGAGAGAGAGAGAGAGACAGTCAAACTGACAAGAGAGAGAGACAGACAGAAATAGAGACATCGAGGCAGAGAACAAAGCACAAACGAAAGAGGGAGAAGAAAAATTTAAATGAGAAAGGGGTGAAAAGATTTTTTTTTAAGTCAAGAAGAGAGAAAAAGAAAAAACGCATCAGTAAAAAAGATAGCATGGACATCAAAGTCGTCACCTGAAAAGAAAAGACAGAAAAAAAAACAACAGCCTACAACATGGGAGGCTCAGTCCAAGAGAGTCTGCTCGGCCTTAAAGGGAAACAACTTCACCACGTCACGATCACATTAACATAAGACTCCATGATAAACTTCAATCACAGGCAGACAGGTCAGGTACATCCTAAAGCCCCCAAGACTGGGTAAGGCACGCACAAAAGTGAAACTTAGCATACCCTTCCATTGAACATTCTCTCCGCCACAGCTGGGACCAGAAAGGAAAGAAACGTGTAGAACATTAAAAAGACAAAGCAACGCATGTGTAACACATTAAAAAGACACAGCAATACATGTGTAAAACATAAAAAAAGACAAAGCTATACATCAACGAATGCAACACGAAATACTCAGCAACCTCCGCCTTCTACGAAGAGAGGTATACTCACCTTGTGGTGACGTCAGAGGTCCTCACTGACGGTGCGACACCAGGGAAGCAGTGACGGCATCAACACAACTTGCCCATGAACAGGTATTTAAAAAAAAAAAAAAAGAAAAAAAAAAGAAAAAGAAATATCAACACTCTGCGTAATAGACACAGTGGCACCGGACATGTACAATGTTCATTCTGCTAGGCTGACGGTCTGCCAGACCTCTGTTCCTAGGTATGGCACTGCGTAGGTTTTTTTTTCTCCTTTTTCTCCCGGACAAAACAGCTTAGCTAGTAACAGAACAATACAATCATATGTTTTCCTTATAAAAAAAAAAGGAAGAATGGCATATGAGCAAAGATTACAACACCAGCTAATCACTCCGCGATCTATCCATCCACGGTTAGGGCAGCTTAGGTCAACAGCGAAACGAAATTGTCAATCAAATTAAACCATAAAAGAAAAAACAATTGTAGAGTGGGAAATAAGCATCCTCAAACACTTGTAGGATACAAACTGGGAGTCCGCACACAAACCCACACCCACGCACACACACAAAAACACACAGAGGCCGAGTGTATGTAACGGTGTAAAAACTGGTCCTCAAGAATCCCCCATTCAGGCGGGGTGAAGTGACTGAAGTGAGCACATCATGTCCAAACTTGCAACAACGAACCGTAATCCTGAGTCCGATGCCCACGGAGCGTGTCCGTCCGTCCACTCGGGGACTAACTAATCCATGTCTCGCGTGCCGCGCGCCGTGACGCTGTACCCTTCCTCTGGAAAGTCCTCTGAACGCCACATCTCTGGACCTCTGGGTTGGTTGTCCATCCACTCTCCCTCAGCGAAATCCTCACTTTCCTTTCCCCTCCCTCCCTCTCTCTCTCTCTCTCTCTCTCTCTCTCTCTCTCTCTCAGCCCCTGGAAGAAGAAGAAGAAGAAGAGAAAAGAATAAGAAAGAAGAAAAATCCACCAGCCAGGTCTTGGTGGTAAGCGCGTGCGCCCT
>JADBJO010018619.1:0-5000 GCA_016801955.1 Conus betulinus | reverse complement strand
TGGGTTGTGCGTCAGTAACACCTTCTTCAACACGAAGCCTCAGCATCGAGTCTCCTGGAGACACCCTCGATCCAAACACTGGCATCAGCTCGATCTGATCCTCACCAGACGTGTCAACCTTTCCAGCATCAAGATCACTCGCAGCTACCAGAGCGCCGATTGTGACACTGACCACTCTTGGTGTGCAGCAGCAAAGTGAAGCTCCGCGCGAAGAGACTGCACAGTAGGAGAAAGGAGGAGGGCGGCCTCGCATCGACACCAGCAAAACACGCGATCAAAGAAAAGTGGAGGAGTTCGCGCGCGTGTTGGAGGATTCTCTCCCTGGCCCACCCACTGCAAATGCCCAAGACCGATGGGAACACTTCAGAGATGCTGTCTACAACGCCGCCATGTCCACCTTTGGCAAAAAGACCAGCAAGTCAGCTGATTGGTTCGAAGCCCATTTAGAAGAAATGACACCAGTCATCGAGGCCAAGAGAAACGCCCTGACAGCATACAAAACCAATCCCAGTGAGCAGAACCTCCAGGTTCTCCGTGCTGCTCGCAGCAAAGTCCAGCAGTGTGCCAGGCAATGCGCCAACGATTATTGGCTTCAGCTCTGCTCCCAGATCCAGATCGCAGCTGACACAGGCAACATTAAGGCGATGTATGACGGCATCAAGCAGGCACTGGGCCCAACACAGAAGAAAACTGCCCCTTTGAAATCAGCTACAGGGGGAGGTGATTCAGGGACAGAGAACAACAGATGGAGCGCTGGGTAGAACACTACACTGAGCTATATGCAAGGGAAAATGTAGTCACAGAAGAGAAGCCCTGAATGCCATAGAGCGCCTACCAGAACTGGAAGAGCTTGACAGAGAACCAACCATAGACGAACTCAACGAAGCCCTGGACTCTCTTGCCTCTGGCAAGGCACCAGGGAAAGACGGTATTCCCGCCGAAGTACTGAAGTGCTGTAAAGAGACACTTATCACCGAGTTGCATGAAATCCTCTGCCTCTGCTGGAGTGAAGGCGAAGTACCACAAGACATGAGGGATGCTAACGTCGTCACACTGTACAAAAACAAAGGTGACAGAAGCGATTGCATTGCAATAATCGTCGTGGCATATCCCTCCTTAGTATCGTTGGGAAAGTCTTTGCACGAGTAGTACTGAAGAGGCTCCAAGTACTTGCAGAGCAAGTTTATCCTGAATCGCAGTGCGGTTTCCGTGCCAACAGATCCACTATAGATATGATCTTCTCCCTTAAACAACAACTTCAGGAGAAATGTAGGGAGCAAAGGGCAGCCACTCTTCATTGCCTTCATAGATCTCACAAAGGCTTTCGATCTGGTCAGCAGGGATGGCCTCTTCAAGATCCTCCCCAAGATTGGATGTCCACCCAAACTTCTCAGCATCATCAGATCCTTCCACGAAGACATGAAAGGCACTGTCGTCTTTGACGGCTCAACATCAGCTGCCTTCAACATACGGAGCGGAGTGAAACAGGGTTGCGTCCTGGCTCCCACCCTGTTTGGAATCTTCTTTGCTGTGATGCTGAAACACGCATTTGGTCCTGCAGCTGAAGGTATCTACCTCCGAACCAGGACAGACGGAAAGCTCTTCAACCTCTCCAGATTAAGAGCCAAGACTAAAGTCAAGCTGAGGTGCCTGCGTGACTTCCTCTTTGCAGACGACGCGCAGCAGTAACCGCCCACTCAGCCGAGGACCTACAGCAGCTCATGACTTGCTTCAGCGATGCCTGCCAAGACTTCGGGCTTACCATAAGCTTGAAGAAAACACAGTCATGGGACAGGATGTTGACTCTCCCCCAGTCATCAGCATCAATGACCATGAACTGGATGTCGTCCATGACTTTGTTTATCTGGGCTCAAATATCTCAGACACCCTCACACTTGACGCAGAGCTCAACAGGCGCATCGGCAAGGCAGCTACCACCATGACCAGACTGACAAAGAAAGCATGGAACAACAGCAAGCTGACCGAGCACACAAAGATCCAGATCTACAGAGCCTGCGTCGTGAGCACCCTCCTGTATGGCAGCGAGTCTTGGACTTTGCGTGCCCGACAAGAGCGAAAGCTCAATGCTTTCCATATGCGTAGCCTCCGACGCATTCTGAACATCACCTGGCAGGACAAGGTCCCAAACAACACTGTCCTGGAAAGAGCCGATGCACCAGCATGTACACGCTGCTGAAACAGAGAGACGTATGCGCTGGCTCGGCCATGTCGTGCGCATGATCCCTAAAGACCTCCTCTATGGAGAACTTGTGCAGGGAAAACGTCCCACAGGCAGACCACAGCTGCGATTCAAAGACGTGTGCAAGAGGGACCTAAAAGCCTTGAACATTGACCAGAACAACTGGGAAGCAACAGCCCTCGAACGGTCAGCTGGAGACAGACTGTGCAGAAAGGTCTCTCCAAGTTCGAAGAGACGCACGTGTGTATGTATGTGTGTGTGTGTGTGTGTGTGTGTGTGTGGTGTGTGTGTTGTGTGTGTGTGTGTGTGTGTGTGTGTGTGTGCGTTTGTGTGTGTGTGCATGTGTGTGTGTGTGTGTGTGTGTGTTTGAGTGTGTGTGTGTGTGTGTGTGTGTGTGTGTGTGTGTGTGTGTGTGTGTGTGTGTGTGTGTGTGTGTGTGTGTGTGAGCGTATGTGCGTGCGTGCAAGCAGGCGTGCAGACGTCTACGTGCGTGTGTGCGTGCGTGCGTGCGTGCTTGCGTGTGTGTGTGTGTGTGTGTGTGTGTGTGTGTGTGTGCGTACGCGCGCGTGCGTGTGTGTGTATGTGTGTGTTCGTATGCGCTGATGAAATGTTGCACTGAAAGGGGGTTTGGTTAGTTACATACAGTAGGACAAGCTATGAAAAGTGGTCATAGGTAAACACAGGAAAACGGCGTGAACTTCTTTGTATGTCTGATGACATGCAGTTTGGCAGGGGAAAAAAAAGCCCCAGCCAATTCCTGATCTTCTTGGAGTAGCACGTGACACGAAGAGTGCGCTGCTCGTTGTCACGTCTGTATGACGTCAGTCAGAGTACATGTCCTTCCTCAAGCCTGAAAAGCTCTCTCTCTCTCTCTCTCTCTCTCTCTCTCTCTCTCTCTCTCTCTCTCTCTCTCTCTCTAAGAATATATGCATACGTCCCTGTACATCCATTAGTGCTGTCAATTTCCTCAGGCTATGTTGATATATAGTGGGTGGTGACTTGTCCCTTCCATATTCTAACTTTGTATAAGATACTAATGTACTATGGTGTGTGTGTGTGTGTGTGAGTGTGTGTGTGTGTGTGTGTGTGTGTGTGTGTGTGTGTGTGTGTGTGTGTGTGTGTGTGTGTGTGTGTGTGTGAGAGAGAGAGAGAGAGAGAGAGAGAGAGAGAGAGAGAGAGAGAGAGAGAGAGAGAGAGAGAGAGAGAGAGAGAGAGAGAGAGAGAGAGCGAATATGAATTAATACTGCTCTTTTCGTGTTCAGTCTAAATAACACATACAGTCCCATAGTATATTGTTATATCGTGCAGCAGTATTCGTATTCTTTAGTCCTTTGAAGAGACAAGGGCCAGATAGGGAAAAAGTGCACTCTTGCTCAGTGTGTTACTCATGTGAATAAAGATTCCCAATCTATTTTAGCAACTGATCAATCGATCTCGTCGTTGTGGTTTTGGATTTTGGTTGAAATGTTTCTTCCTTTTATATTTCTTTCTTTCTTTCTCTTTTTCTTTCTGTCTTTTCCTTCCTCCTTTCTTTCTTTCTTTTTTTTTTCTTCCTTTAGTTTTCCTTCGTTCCTTTTTCTTGTTTTTTTTTTTCTGTTCCTTTACCCTTTTTACTTTATGAATTTATTTATTTGTTTGTTAGTTGAATTTCATTTATGCATGATTTTGACTCAGTTGCAGTGTGGCTATGACCACAGCAGTAGTTGGGACTAAGAACTATTTTCTCTCTCTCTCTCTCTCTCTCTCTCTCTCTCTCTCTCTCTCTCTCTCTCTCTCTCTCTCTCTCTCTCTCTCTCTTCTCTTCTTCTTCTTCTTCTGTCTTCTTCTCTTCTTCTTCTTCTCCTCGTTCGCCTCCTGTTAGATGAGGCAGACCAGTGTCCTCGATGAAGGCTGCTGTCCACCACAGTTCCTCCAGGGTGCCGGTACAACTTGGCTTTCCACTGCTGTCGGTGTTGGCCAGTACTTCCTTCCGGATGCTGCATGCGTCATACAATTCTCTCTCTCCTCTCTCGTCTCTCTCTCATCTCTCCTCTCTCTCTCTCTCTCCTCTCCTCTCTCTCTCTCTTCCTCTCTCTCTCTCTCTCTCTGTTGTGGTGTTGTGTTGGGTGTGTCTGTCTATCTCCTCTCCCTTCCCCCCTCTCTCTCTCTGTCTGTCTCTGTCTCTGTCGTCTATCTCTCTCCCTCCTCCCCCCCTCTCTCTCTCTGTCTCTCTCTCTCTTTTTCAAATTTTTTTTGCACCCTGAGCGAAGAGAAAAGTGACTTCTGTTTGTTTTCATAGTTCCTTCATTCAACATCCGTTTTTGCGCCCAATTTGAAAAGATAAGTGACCGTCTCTTCGTTCTTCATTTCATTGTCTTGAATGTTGAATGTCTTGCATGAAAAAAGTTGGTCTTTGGAAGAGGTCGAAGTGCGTCATATTTGTTTTGCAATTTCTTTCTTTTGTTCAGTGGCCATGTGATTTTTTTTGATTGCTTTATTTCAGTTTTCGCCTGTAGTTACCACATTTTGAAACAAACAGTCTTGAATGTTATTTGTCTTGCCTAAGGAAGACCCAGTAGGTCGAAACGCGGTGTGTTTGCTTCGTAACTTCTTGTTCCTTTATTCAGTAATTCTGTTGTCACTCTCGTTTGAATTTCCGCCGTCAGTCATGGGTAATTTGTATTCATGTATCCATGAGCACGTGCATGCTACACCACATACATTTTGATGGCGCATCACTTGTCTTTGTTCATGTCTGCTCAGAGCGGTATTTTCTTGATATGGGATATCATTGTCCATGTACCCTTGCTTTACCTATGTT
>JADBJO010018618.1:30000-34959 GCA_016801955.1 Conus betulinus | reverse complement strand
GTGGTTAGTGGAAAATGAACATGTCCAGTGGGGCATGGGTTCGAATCCCAGCCATGGCTCGTCCCAAGATTGGGGGGCATTGCCTTCGCTATGTCCCCTCAGAATCTGGACCAGGACATGTAATCGAAAACCGCAGAACTTAAAAAAGGAATCACATCAATCGGCATCGTTTCCATATCTGGACCAAAATATCTGTGGTAAGTAACCTTGGGGAACTTCCAGACGCAAGAAATGAAGCTACTCTTCGTGATCAATGTGACTGCATTCTCACCAGACGTAAGCAATCTGGTCTACAGCTGGCTGCTGAGTTGACCAATTTACTGATGCCTCAAGTTCTCTTGCTTCATGTTCTGGAAAGAGGAAGATCCCCTGCAAACGGATCCCAGGATGCACAACAGCTCTTCCAACTATACAATCAAGGAGACACTACTGAAGACGACCAGCAACTCTGATTACATGGGGAAATATCACTTTGACAAATGGATCTTTGGAAAGGGGGTCTGTCGAGAATGAATGACACTGGGGACACCAAGAACATACATATCTGATTGGACTTTTAACTGACCTTTCCCTCTCCCTCCATCTCCAAACCCACCCTCTGCCCCTTCCCATCGAGCTCACAAACCGATCCAACACATCACCCAGTAACTAACAGAACTGAACACATGCAGAAAACGTTGTTGAATGATCTGTACGGATGAGAAACCCGAGTTTTGGCAGTGAGCACAGCCCCCAGTTTTGGACAGTTCCGTGGGTAGTTCCAGAAGTCTCTTGTGTGCACACATCAACGAAAACGTTTGGTGGAACTTCAAAGTTACTGAACACATGCATTTGACATCTGTGGGCCCTTACACCAGCA
This sequence comes from Conus betulinus, assembly GCA_016801955.1. Classification (NCBI taxonomy): domain Eukaryota; kingdom Metazoa; phylum Mollusca; class Gastropoda; order Neogastropoda; family Conidae; genus Conus; species Conus betulinus. The sequence continues at coordinate 34,100 of JADBJO010018618.1, read as the reverse complement.
GCAGCACCGTATCCTTACAGCAGCCACAAACAGCATTTTGCGTTTGCTTTCGGCACTTTTGTCGATCGATCACAAATCTCTGTATTGTGATTAACGTATCGAGTTCGGAATTTACTCCAAAGAAAGGCTATTTCAAAAGGGAAATGCGATTTCCATAATAAAACAGCAATGCACCCTCCCTCACCTGATGAGTGAATGCATACCTTAGCATCTCTACTATACGCATGTCCGCACTATCACCAATCACCATAAAGAGAAAGCGAGAGAGGCAGAGAGCCCGCACGCTGGTAAGCACAGTAAACAGCATATTCCCCAGCGTGGGAATTTCACTGCAGGCGCGCGATGGCTGGAATTGGTTCCGAGACGGGACAAATACGTGGCTTGCGCGCGGCTGTAGGAAAAAAAATACGCAGGCTGCATACACAAGGGAGTGTGCATTGCTGTTAACTTAAGGTCGGGTGTGTTAGCGTAAAGGGCCCACAGATGTCAGTACCACAAGTTTTACACAAGCCGCATGCCGATTCGATGACCCTGACTGGCTCTCTGCACGAGGGGCACTCAGGACGTACCAGGTGATCACTAGGAAATACTTCAGGACCAACAGGCCTTTCCCTGAGCATCTCCTCTGGTACCATTGTTCTGTAACCTTGTTTTCACAGATGCCAGACACTGGGAACCAGAGCAGTGGCTTTGTGCTCCACCTGTGACATCATCCACCATAAGCCACAGGCGATGCCCCTGTAAGCTGATGTGTCCACACAACAGATGCCACGGGAAAAACACGGATCAATTCACTCATGATATAAATAATACACACATCTATTGTGTCTCCAGTTACACAAAGCTACAGCTTCATATCCGTACAGAACAACAGTGCGACCTGCACATCTTCAACCTTGTCAGAAACTAAATGATGCATTTGAACGGAACATGAACTTACAAATAAAGGCTAACCATACAGCCATTCTGGACAATACCCCTACCCCATCATAACCCACCATCTGATATGACAAACCACCTGAGCATCGAAGTGTCTGAAATCCCGTTGTATCCTTCAGATAAAATCAGGGAAGGCACCGAACACTGGTTCCAGCAAACACCATTCCAGAATGGAAGAAGAATTAAAGACGTCCTAACAAAACACACCAACGGCAAAGTGAAAACCAGACTCCCGACACCTAAGAACAGTCACTTATGAAATACCCCAAAGACAGACCTCCCAAGTCTTCAGCACTTCCACCAAGGCGAGACAAAAGACGGTAAATCTGCCAGATCAAAACACAAGACTCGTGTCTCAGTTCAGCGAACAAAGCCAGAAAGAGCAAACTGAAAAGCACCAAGACAACACAGACTCGTATCTCGGTTCAGCGAACAAAGCCAGAGAGGCTCAAAGGGCAAAAATGAAAAGCACCAAGGCTCTCAGCAAACCTCGAAACTTTATCACCAGATCTTAGTTCACTGGAAATTATTCCCCGCTTAACTGACTGGCCAACAATCTGGAAGAAATAAATGACCTGATAAAACTTCGCAGAACTACTCAATTCACTGAGAATGTGCTGCGCTGCAATCAGATGTAAATCTCATGTGTAAGTCGATGACTTCTTGGTTAAGGTTCATACGTAACACAATAAGGAACAGTTATTACCAAAAAGGTCATTCAGGACATTCGTAAACATGTGTTAAAAATTCATACGAAGAAATGCACACGTAGGCATGTTGAATTACATATCATGAATTTAAAATCTATCGGTCTAAGGCGAACTATTAAGTTACGTGCATGTATAAAAAGTGCTTTGTATTGAGTTAAGGGCTATACCCACATCTGCCCTGGTAAGAGAAGAATCTCTTAATGGAAAAAAAGGCTCACTAGACGGTTCAAAGTATCTTCCGTCAATAGATTACATTCTGTGTTGGGGTCAAGCGTGAATGAGCAGAGCCAAATTAATGCAAAATGGTATCAATGATGATGATGAAAATCGATTTCAATCTCTTGGTTCTAGAGCCTGACCTTAACCGTGCGACTCAAAGGACACACGAAAATCGGAAGAGTTGAAAGACATCCCTGTTTATTAGCCATAAATTCTTTCATTAAAATGTCTAGTCAAGGATCACACTGTTAAAAAACTACAGTCGGTGAAGAACGACTAAAATAATTATGTGCAATGCTTAAAACAGTACAGCACTGTTTGTGAGAACAGCCACATCTATTCGAAACAGATTTGAGGATATTTATTACACAGAGAAGGGGGAGACGGGTTTGAGGAAGGGAGCAGGGGAGGACTCGCGAAGGGAGGGAGCGGTCAGGAAGGGGAGAGGGTTCGACCAACCAACCATGCCCATTAATGTTACCTATGTCGTGCACAAAATATTGTTTTTCTTTTGTATGTGTGTAATAAAGAAAGGTGACGCAATGGGTAGAATCATACACATTACAAATTCAAATATTTTACAAACATTTTACTTCACTCTGAGAAAATGGCGGTGGGCCCATTCAGTTGTGACTTTTTGTAGGCCAATCAGAAAGCGTCAGTCAGCGCTCGGCTGAAAAGAGGTAGTACCACAGGTCTGTGTGGCATACCCCCCCCCCCCCCCCCCGCCCCTCCCCCCCCCCCCCCCCAGTCTTTATCCCCTGTCTTGGACGGGAGCCCTGCTTTCATAAGGTCATGTGTGCATTACAAGCCGAACACGCCCGTCGGAAGGAACATGACTAGGATTAGCAACGGGGATCAAGACGGGAGAACAAGAGAACGGGAGATTTGTGTGTTAACCTTTCTCGTTCTTCTCTTGGTTTATTATGGTAATAGACAAAGAGGGAGAAATGAAATGCTGCTTACCCGAGTTTTTCTAAATCATCCGGTGGCCTCGGTGAAGGCAAGGAGAGGAAAAAGACAGGAGGGGAGGGAAGGGGGCGAGGCAAGAATGTGGTGGTGAAGATTTTCTTTTGTGTCCCTTCTCCCAAAGGATCTTCTGGCCGGCTAAGACTAAAATTCATTCTCTGAAAATACAACATAACTGCTTTTCCCCATGAGTATTCTCGGTATCTTCTGCGATCAAACTTTGTTTTTTTTGTTATAGAAACCAAGTTCTTGTCCAGGGAAGAGGGATACAAAAGGGAATCTTGCTCCAAGTTGAAACAGGGGAGGAGGTTGGGTGGAAAGTTGGAGGTGGGGAGGAGGATACAGAGACGATTGGTGTATGCAAGTGGGGAAACAAAGAGGGGAAAGGGTGGGGCAAGAATGCGGTGGTAAAGATTTTCTGTCGTGTCCCTTCTCTCCTAAAGGATGTGACCGGTGAAGACTGAAGTTCATTAATTGAAAATACAACAGAATTGCGCCCCCCCCCCCCCTCCCCATGTTTTATTTAGCATTCTCGATATCTTCGGGACAACACACTGGAGTTAACTCCTGTATTTTTGAAAGCAAGCTCTTGTCCAGGAATAAGGGATACAAAAGGAAATCTTACTCTAAGTTCAAACAGGGGAGGGGGCAGGGTGAATGTTAGGGGGTGGGAGAGGGGTATCGAGACGACTGGTGTGCATGAGAACCCATAGTGTGAAAAAAGAATAAGACTAGCTTCACATTTGTAAATGTACAGACAAAACACTTTTACCCGCCAAGAAGTTCAATTCGTAACTTGAATCCCATCTTTCTGTTAACTGATGATGGAAAAAAACTAATATTGATAACAAGCAAAACGAATGCTATCTAGTAATTGCATGAACCGTTACGGCTTACAAATCTGCATTTGTGGTGAGCAGGGAGGGGTGGGGTGGGGATGACCGGAGGGTGGAGGGTAGTATGACGGGACAGGTCGGGAAGTTAGGCTACTCTGTAAATCCTGCTGAGGTCAGCAAAACGCATAAGGTTCAAACGAACGAAAAGTTATTTGGTGGAAACCTTCGACCGAAGTTGACAAATGGGCCGATATTCGGCCGGATTACCTCAAACCCAATGTCAGTTTCCGACACCGATGATGAATCACCCCACTCCACAAGGTATATATTGTCACCCCCTCCCCCTCCCAGACACACATTATAGGCGCAGGTAAGTGGGCTTCCAGTTTTTTCCTTCCCTCCCGCATGACTAAAACACCACCCACGC
>JADBJO010018618.1:15000-25000 GCA_016801955.1 Conus betulinus | reverse complement strand
TACCAGTTCCAATGTGACTCCAAGCTCATCCTGAGATTGCCGTCCAGTGGAAGCAGAGGCTGTTTCCTGCTGAGCAGAGAATGATTTACAAAACTGTCTTTTACTGCTTCCATGTTATTTCTGAAACTATATCTCACCATTCTCCTTCTGATGATAGGGTCTTTTTTTTTTTTTTTTTACCTTAAAAACCATGACGACAGAAGTATAGTGGAAAAGCAGCCATCAAACATGTGACAGCATGCCATGACAGTTCATTACATTTAACTTTTGAATCAAAAACTTCCAAGGGGTATCTTTCAGATGATGCATTCAATTCCATATACATTTCTGTTTGTTTGTTTGTTTGTTTGTTTTTTTCAAATGGGCTTTCACCTCTCATTTGACTGAGTGTGGAAAATCCGTAGCGACGCAATTTAGTCCATCACGTTTATTACAATAATGCCATTTCTTGGCATGAACTAACTTCAGAACGGCCTCTTACGTTATAACGTGTTCGTTCGTCCGTCGAGTCGACGAGAACCACTTCAGTCACCTTGGGTTGACGGGGAGAGGGGATGAATTGATTTGTGGATACGCAGGTGGCTGATCAAGCCGATGCGTGCATGGAATGTGCGGTGACAGCTTGGACACGGAATGTGGAAGACCTGCTCTTGATGGCTGGTGCAGGCTTTCCTTGCCTGTCTCTTTTGTTGCGTTGCGTTGCGTGTAAACACGTATTGGCCAAGGAACAGCACCTCTTTCTCTCTTTCCCTCTCTCTTTCTCTCTCTCTCTGCATGTGTATGTGCTTGCGCGCGTACGTGCGTGCATACGTGCGTGCGTGTGTGTGTGTGTGTGTGTGTGTGTGTGTGTGTGTGTGTGTGTGTGTGTGTGTGTGTGTGTGTGTGTGCGCGCACGCGCGTTTATGTGTGTGTATACGTGCCTGCGTCTGCGTGTACGTGCGTGCGTGCGTTTATATGCATGCGTACGTGCATGAGCATGCGTGGGTGAGGTGCGAGCGTATGCGTGCGAGCGTATGTGTGCGTGTGTGTGTGTATGTGTACGTGCTTGCATGCGTGAGTGCGTGCGTGTGCGTGCATGTGTGCATGCGTGCGCGCGCGTGTATATGTGTATGTGTGTGTGTGTGTGTGTGTGTGTGTGTGTGTGTGTGTGTGAACGCTCGCGTGCACGCGTGCGTGCGTGTGTGTGTGTGTGTGTGTGTGTGTGTGTGTGTGTGTGTGTGTGTGTGTGTGTGTGTTTGTCAACAGTGCAAGCTGAGGTAAGTAAAAAGAAAAAGAGACTGATTAAAGTTTCCCCCGCATCACCTAATTATGATGATGGCAAGCTCTAAAACAGAAGTTCGAAGAAACCAAAAAGGTAGGGCATTAAATGCGGGCGGAAGGGATGGAGGGAGAACATGGAAGGTGGGGAAGGATAGCCGGAGGTGAAGAAAGTGGTGGGAGAAGGGGAGGAGGAGGAGGAGGGAAGAAGGAGATTGGTAGGGGCATCCTCACCATCCACGGCGGTGACAAGCCAGGCTAAATGAGACGAAAGTATAAAAGGTCACTGAGTTGTGTCGACTGGCCATACCTAAACTTCTTGGCAACGCCCCGAGTGCCAGAGTTTGAGCAGTGCCAGTCACAGCAGACAGGTAAGCATCCGTTGAGAGCAGTACTTCTGTGGGTGGGTGACATCGGTAGTTGTCTTCGGATGTGTCTTTTTTCTTGTTTCCATGCTGTGTGGCGAAGCCTGAACTTCGTCAACAGTTTGATGGAGCTGGAGAATCTCAACAGCCATGTGTGTGTCTGTGGTGTGTGTGTGTGTGTGTGTGTGTGTGTGTGTGTGTGTGTGTGTGTGTGTGTGTGTGTGTGTGTGTGTGTGTGTGTGTGTGTGTGTGTGTGTGTGTGTGTGTGTGTGTGTGTGTGTGTGTGTGTGTGTGTGTGTGTGTGTGTGTGTGTGTGTGTGTGTGAACCGTGTAAAATATGAGTCTGTATCTCTTCTGACTGGGTGGGGATTCAGTCCAAAAACAGAGTTTGGACTGCGCTTGTTTTTCCCCACTATTAGGTTGTTCGTCTGTGTATTTGTCTGACTTTATTCAAGTTTAAAAGGCTGTGCCAGTCTTGAATAAAAGTTACTTTGTTTTAGTTTTCTTATGGAAGCAAAAGTTACCCCACGTGTTTACTGTTATTGTTTACTGTTCCCTGCCTCATTTCATTTCCAACAGTTTTTTGACGTTTAGGTCAGTTTGCTTCAGATGGGGTGTGACACAATCAGTAGAGGTGAGTATTGTACTTAGTTCAATTAGCTATGATCAAAAAATGATTTACACACAAGGTCATCTTGCTGTAGCTACCACAGGTTGCAAACACCCCGCAGATCCTAGCAACCATCCAGTGAACGACAAGAGCAGTTTTCCGCAAAGCCTATCTGTAGAAGGTGTCCGAGTTCAATCAAGACTTGCTTTCGTTCTTCTTTCCAGTTGTCTGTACTGTTCTCGAACACGGTTCACGTGGCTGCTGAACTCCTTCACGTCCTTAACGGCTGTCTCTAACTCTTCACCAGGCTTCCTTCGCGGGTAGTTTCAAAGTGTGATGACTGCAGGCAGATATCGAAACAATTTTTTTAAAGCAATATTTTCAAAAAAATTCAAAATCTGCCAGATAACAGGGACAAATCAAAAGATAAAACACACGACGCGTTTCGACCTCTTGAGTCTTCTTCAGGCAAGGTAAACAACATTCAGAACAATGAAAAAGAATTTGAGAAGATAAGTGTTTGCTCGTTCTTGGTTTTTATTGTCCTAAATGTTATTTGTCTTGCCTGATGAGGACCTAGAAGGTCGAATCGCGCCGTGTTTTGTCTTGTGATTTGTATGGCCCTGTTATCTGGCGGACTGATTTTAAATTCCTGTCAAAAACCTGATTTCCTTTTGAGGCTCTGTTCGTTCCTTGCACACACCCTTTTCCACATGGACCTTGTGCTATCGTCGTCGTTTTCATCGTAACACAAGGTTCGCCGAAATTCGGACTCAACGGAAACGTTGCACAGATGATTTAAGGAATGATTACCAACTTCGCATACAGTTATTGCAAAAGGCTCAAGCATGCACTCCATTCTCTCCCTCCCCCCACCCATTTTCATTTATGTATCATAATCATCATTACTATTTTTTCTCGCATTGTCTCTTTCCCCTCATCCTCGTTTTCATTCAGCGCCCATCTTGAGCCGAATTTGAAAAGAAAAGTGATTGCACGGTTGTTGTTTTTTTTTTCGTTTCATTGTTCCGAATGTTGTTTATCTTGCCGGAAGAACACCTAAGAGGTCGAAACGCATAGTGTTTTGTCTTGTGATTTGTTTGTACATATTAACTGGCGGAGTTACTCAAATTTCTTTGAACACTTCTTTCAGTTTCCGCCTGCAGTCTCCTCACTTAGAAACTCACTTTCTTCAATGTGTTCAGGGCTGACGGGAATCATGTCGACTACGGAGCTGACCGGTCACGTGACCACGATGGGCGTGGGGACAGAGAGGCCCTTTGACGAGTTTACAGAAGTCAAGGCCGCTTTTTAATTGACAGGTGAGAAAAGAGGGACCAGTTTCATTCATCCATTTAATAGTAGTAGTAGTATAAGAAGTAGTAGTAGGAGTAGGAGGAGGAGGAGGAGTGGGAAACAGCAGCAGCAGTAGTAGTAGTAGCAGTAGTAGTAGTAGCAGTAGTTAGTAGTAGTAGTAGTTGCCGTAGAAGCAGCAGCAGTAATAGTTGTAGTTGTAGTAGTGCTCCCTTCACGTGTTACAGTAGGCTTACAAGATAAGTAAACAAATCATTCTGCGAAACAAAATGTGGAAATTATTCACCAGAACAAAAAATATCGTTTAAGACCATCCGGATATCAGAAACAAAAAACCAGTTGAGTTTTTGCTGCGGACTCAATTGGGAAGACAGGGACCACACAGTCGAGTTTCATCCACTTAATGGATGCGTTTCTGAGAGTGTGGCTCAAATTTCCTGACCAACACTGCAGGTGCCTTTATCTCTCGGGCCTGGTTGACGCCGGGATATATTATGAAAGGAAGCATAGAGTACAGCCCTGTCATGTAGTCTCAGACCGAAATGGAAATCCGTAACATCACCTTAATTATCCTCATTCTCATTGAACAGCATTTAAAAAAATTGTCTCAAATTCTGTGGCCCTTCATGCCCTGCTCTCATGGTGACCTTAGTTTCGATGTCCTCTCCACGTCTGTGGCCTTGGATTGGTTCCGTCGGGGTCCCCGGGTATCGGCGAGTCCATGGGGGCCGTCGTTGGACAGACGTGGTGGTGCCCTCCGGAGGGAGAGCTCACTCATGTCGGCTCCGCGACTAAACAATTATTGTCGTCAGTAGGATGCTTAGTAGGTAGTGTCCTGCGTATGTTAGATCAGAACAGGCGCCACTGAACACCACCGAAGTGACTCGGCAGCAGTGCAGTGTCTCCTCCGGTGGGTTGCCTCTTGACGACTTGACATTAACCGCTCCCTGTGGATTGCTGGTGCTGGGGCTGCGGCGGGGCTGACTGGGGTGTGGCTGTGGACACAGGGTGTCGGAATGAGTGGCGTGGGTGCACTGCCTCCGAGGTGGCGCATAGGTTGGGACAGCAAAAAAAAAAACAAACAAACAAAAAAAAAGCTGTGTGAAAGGGTGGATGTATCTTACACGGCTCACAAGGTCATGGCTTCCTCACAACTTAACTGATAGCTGTCATCCATGCAGTACTGAACACAAAGATGAATAAAGTTTTATCTTATGTGTACTTTCCTATATCCCATTGACACATTAATTATTTTCTTCTTATCCGTTTGACCATGTACACTTTCACCTGACTTGCTTGCTCCAGAAAGTGGTTTGAGGGTTAACCAACGTCAGCATTATAAACACACACACCTGCTACATGGCACCAAGTCGTCTGTTCCGTCACGCTCAGGTGATGATTTCCTATCAAACAGGTTTCTATGCTCACACTTACAACGTCTTATCACGTTCATCAAGACGTACAACGACAGCACTGGTCAGAAACAGGAAATACCTGGCATCGTTCAAAGTGTGGAAAACACCGTGAAAATCCAACAACAGCGAAGAGTTCTCGTCCTTTCAGCGACTGGGGTTTCTCTGAGTCGTGGAAGTTAAGCTCACTGTGGTGTTAGTTTATGAGGAATCAACATTGTTAACTCTAAATGCTCGAGTCGTCAATCGGCGGCGTCAACTTAGCAAAATAACGATAGGCATGTACAGCTTTCAAAAGGAATTCAAAGTAACTCCGCAAGTTAACAGGGACAAACAAATTACAAGACGAAGAAAGACGCGTTTCGACCTCTTAGGTCTTCTTCAGGCAAGATAAAACAACATCCAGGACAATGAAAACGAAGAACGAGCAATCACTTATCTTCTCATATTCGGCAAGGTGGGCATTCTACATTGGTATGTATACCAAACATTTACAGCATTTATACTGCTGCGCAGCGCCTTAAACATACAGTCATGAGTAGCATGTTCTTCCTGGGTTTAGTCATTGATATACATATTTAAATGAAGTGATCTCCTATCATCTGAATTTTTTAAAAAAAGTAATGTACCATTATCTTAAAATTATGACTGATACGAGGAAGAGACTTTATATAGTTCTCGTCTTCAACTATTAATGTTTTTGGTTTTGTTAGTACTCTCTCTGTTTGTCTGTCAATCTGTCTGTCAGTCTGTATATCTGTCTGTCTGTCTGTCTCTCCGTCTGTCCGTCTCTGTCTGTCTGTCTGTCTGTTCACATATAAAAGGAGAAAAAGAAACCCGCACATAAGATATATCAAGAGGTATGTAGAAATCAACTAAAGTCAGAAAACTGCAGCTGTTTTACAGTGTTCTGTTCCCGTTGCAGAATCTACCTTCCCATCGTGGTGTGTCTTGGAATGCTGGGCAACTTTCTGAGCTTCGTGACCCTGGTCTTCATGCGTTGAGAACCACCTCCACCAGCATCTACATGGCCGCCATTGCTGTCCTGGACTCCGTCATTCTCATCCTCGGTTTCTGTTTCCTCCTCAGGGACTACATTGGGAAAACTGAGTTTTACCTCCGTAACGACTGGGCCTGCGGGTTCCACAACTTCCTGTTCTACTTCTCTATTCACTTTGATGTCTGGCTCATTTTGGCCATGACAGCTGACCGCTTCATCGTTGTAAGGTTCCCGCTTAGAGCTCAGAGCTGGAGCACTCCTAAGTCTGCCCTCAAAGTTATCTCTGGAATAGGCTTCTTCTCATTCGCTCTTAACTTTCAGATCCTTTTCACTAGACGGTTGATGCCTTCAGGAAAGCCCGAGGATCCTCTCGAGTGCTGGTATCCAGATAAAAGACGTTGATTTTTTCATACGAAAAATCTACACATGGATCGATGCCTCCTTGTATAGTTTCATTCCTTTCCTTTCTCTGCTTACTTTGAACGCTCTCATCATCAGAGAGCTCAGACAATCACGACAATTCAGCAAGCAGTTCATGGATAACCGGCACGGACAGGGAGTTCCCAAGGCGAACAGTAAGAACAGTAAGAATGAGGGCGACACCTCCGGCAGTGACGTAAACACGTCCAACACGAATGTAAGCCTCAGCGATGTGAGAATCACTGTCGCAGGAGATAAAACGGAAGATCTACAGCAAAGTTTCGCCATTACTGACGGGCAAACAGACCGAGGTAAAAACAACAGCGGGAGAAGTAAAAAACAAGGATCTAAGAAGCATGCCCTCGGCTAACACCAACATCACCGCTATGCTGCTGTGGGTGTCCTTCACTTTCCTGGTGCTGACGTCGCCGGTGGTGATCATGTTGCTGTACATGAGGTACTACTGGCTGTCCAGCACCACACACACAGAGAGCCCGGGCCACCCTGACCTATTCTTTTGTGGCTGGTCTCATGTACACCAACCATGCCATCAACTTCCTGCTTTACTGCCTCCGCGGCCGTCGTTTCCGACAGGAACTGACGTCAATTCTGACTCGGTTTTGTCGCCGTCACTGAAATCATCCACGCAGTCCTTTGGCTTTGATGACAAAACAACTCGATATAAGTGGTAACACAAGAGAGAGAGAGAGAGAGAGAGAGAGAGAGAGAGCGAGAGAGAATGACAAAAATGCTTAATGAGTGAGGCCTTCTGCCCATGTCAAGGGGAGGGGGCACAAAGGGGAATCATGTCAGGATACTACAATGAAAATGGACATGATAAACATCCATGCTAACCTGTAGGTCGAATAAGTATTGAGATGTACCAAAGGATAGTTTGTTTCCGGTTGTTCTGATTTTCTTAATGAAGAGCTAACAGCATTTTATAAGATTTTAAAGGGCAGACGCTCATCAGACATTCTTAAAAGTTTCAACCCATATTTAACACATCTTGTATAAGAAAGAACATAAAGAGGATATCTATCACATTCATCATAGACGAGGACATTAGGTGTCTTAACACTAACATTAACAATCTTTTCAACCCAAACAGATGTACCTTTTCAATCAAATTCTGATTTGCGATCAATCCCCAAACTTCAGAGCCGTATGTTAGCATTGGTGGGATTGACAATCAAATAATTTAAAGAACACTTTTGCATGCTTTTCACCGAGGGACCACAGCAGTTTTAAGATACATACAACTCCTCTCTTTGTTTTCGCGGCTCTATCTTCAATAGCGTAGGAGAAAGAGAGAAAGAAGAAAAAATAATATCAAGGTATTTATACTGATTGACCACTTCTAGCTTATTACTGCCAAAGAACCATTTTTCTCTCACTGCAATGTAACCCGCCTTTGCGAAAGACGACCACGTTAGTTTTACCTAAATTAACTGACAAACTCATTCTATGCGAGGCATCCCTCAAAATATTCAGCTGTCATTGCAGGCCAATAACCGAGAAAGATAGTAATAGAATATCATCAGCAAAGAGTAGTATCAAAATTTCCATTAAATCTGGGGATAGCTTTCCACTGTGTTTACCATTATGGATTACATCAATTGCAAGTTTATTAACAAATATCGAGAATAAAACTGGACCGCAGTTGTCTCCTTGTCTCAGACGACGAGGACAGAAGAATGGTTTAGTGCACTGGTTGTTCACTTTCACACTAGCTTTGACAGTTTCATACATGCCTTTGGAAGCTTTGTACATTTTACCTCTGATTCCTTTCTTCTTTAATATCATCCAAAGATACTGCCTGTGAACTATGTCGAAGGCCTTTTTGAAATCAATAAAGGCAACGTATAGCTTGCTCCCAATTGAGTACCTGCTTTTAAATTAGTGCCAGAAGGTTAACAATGTGGTCAATTGTACTATGATTTCGTCTAAAAACCAGCTTGAGATGAATCAATCAAATCATTATCTTCAAAACCAGCTTGAGATGAATCAATGAAATCATTATCTTCAACCCATTCAGTAAGTCTTCTATTAAGGATATAACTGTACAATATCTAGCAAGAAAATACCCGTATAATTGTCAGGACAGTCAGGGTCACCCTCTATATACACAGGTAGAATCATAGACTGAGACCAAATTTTTGGAAAACTACCAGAATCAGACAGTTTATTGAAGTGTTGAATTAAAAATAAAATGACATTTTGAGAGATGATTAAAAAAAATTCACCAATTAATCCATCGGAACCAGATGCTTTTCCATATTTCAAAGCTTTTATAGCATCCTCAATTTCCCATGCTCTATCGTTCTGTCTAGTGGAACACTGTCCAAGTTTGTGTCTACAGGCAAAGTATCTTCAAAGTCTGGTAAATCAGTATCGTTAAGCAGATCACTATTAAAAACCATCTAGAAATGCTCAACCGATTCACCAGAAGTGATCGAATGTTGCTTTAATTCTTTAGATATAGAACAGATGTAACAGTTCCCCACAAAACGTTTAGGATCGCCACCACTATTTACAAACGTATCTAGAATTGTTTGTTTATGTTTGGGCCTCTTAACCCTAAGCAGATTTTTATACTGTCTCCTCGAAATCACAAACATATATCTGTAATATATTAGTTGTAGCTTTTTACTATCATTATCAGCATCATGCTTTACGACACTGTCGCAGACTCTGCGAAATGTTCGTAAAGTTTTACGTACTTCACGTCTTTTTTTCTGCACATTCTTCTCTGTCAAACCATGGCTTTTGTCTGAAACCATCTACCCTGAACATCTTTAACATACTTTTTCCAGCCATCTTGAGACCACCAATAAATGAAGCTAATGATGCACCAATATCAAGATCTATTAAATTACAGCATCTCGAATTAGTTTCTTAACATCATGATCATTAACATTGCACAATAATCATTTTTTTCTTTTCATTGTTCCACACAAACTTAGTAACATTACTTATCGTAGAATGAGTGGAGGTGGGTTTCAATTCAATGGCCTCTGGTACTTCAAGAAACATCTCTACAGGCATATGTTTTGATTCAGTTCTGGGAATAACGTTTAAATGTGAACCCGCAGGAAACATACATTCTGACACAATAAAGTAACCAACAACACTTCATCCACTATGGCCAATGTAAGTGAAGTTTCCCCCTCATCACCCAAAACAAGTCCGTTCATTATAATCAGGTTATATTGATCACATATTTAAAGTAAATATTTGCCAAATTCATTTGTAACACCATCCTTTGACTCCCTACGAAATCTTGTACACAGCTTCGAATCTTCTGCATTTTCACCAATAAAGTCGTATAAGAAGAAGTCAGAAACATTACCATTGCCTGTTCTGGCATTCAAATCTCCAAAATCAATGAGAGATAGTTCGCCTTATTCTAGTTTGAATTAACAGCCACTCGAAACTGGAATTCCGTCCATATTGAAATTCGAATTTGGACTAGCCCAAAATGGAATTGTGTCTGCAGGATATGATGGAATTGTCTTATTGTGTCATATGGATATAAATGGCACTGATGTTTGCAGTATGCAGTCAGTCTGAAGAAGCAGCACACACACACGCACACACACACACACACACACACACACAC
>JADBJO010018618.1:0-12500 GCA_016801955.1 Conus betulinus | reverse complement strand
ACTGTTTCAAACGAACTGACTGACTGATGAGTGTTGCGGCTGTGTTGCTGTGTATATTGTTCACCAGACAGGCAGAACACTACTCGGTCCAACACTTACAGGGGCAAAGAACGTTGAACTGATTTCAGTGCTCTGAGTCAGGTGTCAGTGACACAACCGACTGTGCCACGTGCTCACTCAGAAACTGGTATCTTTTCATACTTGTGTTACCAGGCAAAGTTAAATGCAGTATTTTCAAAACAGCCAAAAGTAAAAAAAATACTAAAAAAATGTGTGTGTTACTCTCTCTGTGTGTGTGTGTGTGTGTGTGTGTGTGTGTGTGTGTGTGTGTGTGTGTGTGTGTGTGTGAATTTCATTTTGGGACTAAATTCCAGTTTGGACAAGCAGTTAGTCCAAATTAGAATCTCAATATGGCCTAGGCCGTAGTAAGATTCCAGTTTGAACTAGACTTTTTGCAAGACCAAATTGGAATATTCATATGGACTAGGCCATATTGAGATTCTAGTTTGGACTGGTAAAAGTCTAGTCCAAACTAGAATCTGAATACGGCCTAGTCATATTGAGATTCTAGTTTGGACTAGACTGATTCTGGATTGGACTGGATTCCAGTCTGGGCTGTGTCATATACATCATGATAAGGAAACAAGTGACTTGGGAAGGAATCTGAAACAGTTTCAAGTAAAAGAATGAAATCAAAAACAGACACAAAAGAGCGAACCTCATGATCATATATGTTGACATACCTTTCACATTGTAAGTCACGAACCGTAATGTTTTGGCATCTTTTGAGATGCCAGACAGTTGAGCAGTGGAGTGATTTGATACACAGGCAGGACCAAATGTCATCCTACTGGAGGGGGGGGGCTGTACGAGGAGTGTGTCTCTAGGGCCTATGGTAGTGAATGTGTCTGTCGGGTGTGTCTGGCAACATTTGGCTTTGCTTCGGGTTTGAGGTGGGTGGCATGGTGATTTGACAGGAGTTTCGTTTTCGTATGAAACTTGAGAAAGAACGTAAGAACAGGCAGGGGACTGGTCACTAACTAAAGGAGACTGCTGGGACTGAAACAAGGACTGAGAAAAAGACTGACTTTCAACATCTACAGAGTTCCATGTATCCACGGGGTCTAGATAATCAGTGGAGACAATTCCACTGGACAGGAAACAATTCAATTTGTCCACTTTCACACGCACAGTACGGGCAGGTGAACCAACCTGAGTATATACACTTTGCGAACATGCACTGACCGTGGAGGAGCGCTGATGATCACACTGGAAGTCGAAGTGGTGAGGGAGAATGAGATGACAGTCCTCTGGTAGACGGAAGGTTTGTTAGCGAGTTTATCACCCGCACTGTCCTCTGGATCAGGTGCCAGGGTCTCCTGGCTGGCAGGGTCCAGGTCCTGTGGAGCAACAGCACTGTCACCAGGGACGGAAGGAACGGGACTTGGTGAAGCTGTCTGGCGAACACTGGCCTTGATTAGCGGCATTCTCTGAAGACGTGGCGTTGGGGCTGAAGAGGAAGGGCAGGGTGCAGGGCGGAACGTCGGGCAGAGCGCAGGGCAAGAGGATCCGCCGCTTTGCTGAGCTGAGGCTGGATGTCTGAGGGCAGGAAAGGATTCCATATCAGAGGGAGGAGGTGGGCTGACAGGTTGCTGCGACTGGTTTTTTTAATTTCAGCGTGATGGCTTTGCAGAGGACGTTGACTGTTAACCCAGTATCCATGGTGCTGCTCTCTTCTGTTGTCGTGAACGTGCAGGCGTCCGTTGCGAAAGAAGGCACGTCGTCCTTCTTCCTTCTCGCGTCTGATAATATTTTGCTGTCTGTTCGTAAGGTCGCCACCCACACGAATGTTCAGCGTGTCAGCCAAGTTCTTTCTGCTATCCTTTTCACTTAGAACGGACAGTTTATCACTCCACCCGTGTAGTTTTGCAATGAGGGGTCGGGGGTAGACAGAGTGTTGTCTTTTCCATCCTACACGATGGGCCCGTTCAACATCCTCCAGGGACCAAGTCTTGCAGGGGTAAAACCTGTTCAGAAGCTGAACAACCTTCCTGGCGCAGTCAGAATGAGTTTCGTTTTCTCCCTTTCTTTCAACAACACACATTCTCGACAACATTACGTCATGGAATGGGCCAAGCGAATTTCCCTCATTTTCAAGTCAGGATATGGGCGCGTGTTCTGACCCACACTCACGTTTAAAAACTAGGGGTCACCACTGTCATGGACTCATGTCGCACAAGGGATTCACTCTCAGAAGAACTGAAGTAAATATTGTCATCCAGTTACCACATAAACAGAAAGATAAGTAATTTACCTGAGGGCTTATGTCTTCTCAAACAGATATCTAAAAAAGAATGAAAAACGGATAATGAGCCAAAAGAGGCCAAGTAGGTTTGCTAACAAAACTAAATAATGCAGATATACTGCAAACACTACCTGTAACTCTAATCGTGGTCAACATCCAACAACTGCACCTTTGGGCAGCTTCACGCATACTGTCAGTTTTCAGCGTCTGTCTCGTTACGGTCGAGTTCACAGTCACTCACACATTTATATGAACACTTGCATTCCGTGACTGTCATCTTTCTGTCAAAATCAACTTCAAACTCTTCTTTTTGATCAAGTTATTCAAACGTTGGAGTCTGTTCAGCCTACTACGAACGTTAACGAAATTTAAGTTTGTGACATTTACAATTTCTAATACAAAATCGGAATAGTTCCTTTTTCTCTCTATTCACCTATAACAATGCATTATTTACATAAAAACGCTTAACACGGGACAGGCACTGTAGATCTAACTATAGACTCTAGACTAGCAACTCTCCGTGACTGGGATGCCCATAGTGACACACTGAACAGCAATAAAATACCTTTCTTAATGCATGGTCATTGATTCTCTTAACATTGGAAGAATTCAGACAGCCCCAAAAGTGATATGAATTTTCTGTCCAGGCATTGAGTTTGAACAGGTAAGCTTCGGCGATTTCTTTTCCTCATAAACTCCATACTGCGAAGTATTTTTTATTTTTCATTTTTGTTGTTGAGAAAACCTCATTCTCTAGGTACGTGACATACAGACCTGTTTTCAACAATCTTTTGCCAATCTCCATAACACACCTTTGATACAGAAGGGTGTTGTTTGGTTTTGATGAACATAAGAATTTTAAACAAACACCTTGTTTGCTAAGCATTTTGTTTCTACTTGTAACGACAGGCAGAATTTGATATAACGCTCATATTTGTTTTAAACGAATTGTACAACAAGATCGAAAAATTATCTGTACATGTACACCACAAGGAAAGAGAACACACAGAGTTCTGTCGAAATGATATTCGTATGAAAAGAAGGATTGAAAGTTATACATAAAAAAACAATATATTTCCTTACATTGCTGCACATGCGTGAAATTAATTTGCTTGCTTACATTTTGGTGTGCTGCTGAAGCGTGTTACAACTACTATTACTGGAATGATTACTTCATCTTCACTTCTTTTTTGAAGAGGGAATTCATTTGTTGCTAATTGTGTGTGTGTGTGTGTGTGTGTGTGTGTGTGTGTGTGTGTGTGTGTGTGTGTGTGTGTGTGTGTGTGTGCGTGCGTGTGTGTGCGTGCGTGTGCGTGCGTGCGTGCGTGCGTGCGTGCGTGCGTGCGCGCGTGCGTGTGTGTGTGTGTGTGTGTGTGTGTGTGTGTGTGTGTGTGTGTGTGTGTGTGTGTGTGTGTTAGTGCCCGTGTGTGCGCGCGTGTGTCTGTTTACGTTTATTCAATCTTATTTCATTTTTGTTTGCATTGTTTTCGATTTCAACACGAGTGACACCCATTTTCTGTCATTTTGCAACAACATAAACTTTGTAATGGGTCGGTTTAGGTTTTTTTTTTTGTGGAGATGTTCTGTTGTTGCAGCAGCTAAGACTGTTTAAGTGCTGTTTAAATGCGGTTCTAATATCTCGATTCATCTCTTGACATGAACTCTTCATGTCATTGCTAGGTACATTTGGGGAGATATTTTGAGATGTGATCAATGATATATTTACATCTGCTGCAGCCATTTTCAAAGAAAAAGCCCTTGCATTTATATTGAAGTTAACATGTAAAATACGAATAAAAATAGCCTATTACAATGCAGGAGTAGAACAAAATACGTATATCAATTGTAGTTCATTCCAACATAGATACATACATGCACACTCACATACTGAAACATATCCCACATGTACAGAAGTACATACTGCTTAGATGGACATGGAGAGCTGTTGCTCAGAGAAAAGACAGCTTTCAGGCCAGATTTACGTGAAGCGAGGAAGTCACACCATCGGAGTTTGCCGGGTATCTGCATCACCTCAGATTTGCACACGCATATACAAAAATACATACACGCACACACACATATACACACATACGCACATACGGGTACGCACGCGCGCAAGCAAACAGATACATACAGACACGGACACACACAGACACAGACACACAAACACAGAAACACACACGCACACACACACACACACACACACACACACACACACACACACACACACACACACACACACACACACACACACACACACACACACACACACACACACACACACACACACAGGGTCGTGTGCGCCCTTGGTACAACAACACACATACATTCACACAACACCTGTTATCATAGAGCTGTAAAAAATAAACTACGGAGATTGATTTACAGACAAACATATTTGCGTAGACACACACACACACACACACACACACACACACACACACACACACACACACACACACACACACACACACACACACACACACACACACACACACACAGGATCGTGTGCGCCCTTGGTACAACAACACAAATACATTCACACAACACCTGTTATCATAGAGCTGTAAAAAATTAACTACGGAGATTGATTTACAGACAAACATATTACATATTTGCGTAGACACACACACACACACACACACACACACACACACACACACACACACACACACACACACACACACACACACACACACACGCACTCACACTCACACACACACACACACACACACTCGCGCGCACTAAAACGAATATATACACACGATACACACACTTATATATACACGCACAAGCTCTCTCTCTCTCTCTCTCTCTCTCTCTAGCTCTCTTTCTCTCTCTCTCACACACACATACACACTCACACACGCACGCACGCGCGCACGCACGCACGCACGCATGCACGCACGCACGCACGCTCGCACACACTTACACACACACACACGCTCGGAAGTTGAGCAGGAAGCCTGCTTGTGTCCAATTAACTGTTACATTATATGTTTTATGCACTCAATCTGGTTTTTCACACTCGCGAGGGGCGCATTCAAACGAATACAAACACGATACACACTCTCATAATACACGCACAACATCTCTCTCCCTTTCTCCCCCCCCCCCCCACACACACACAAAAACACGCGCGCGTGGGACACACACATACACACACACACACACACACACACACACACACACACACACACACACACACACACACACACACACACACACACACGCGCGCGCGCACGGAATTTGTAAATAAAGCCTGCTTGTGTGTCCAATTTGCTGTTACATGTGTTTTATGCATCGATCTGGTTTTCATCAATGCACAAGATCTCTCTCTCTCTTTCTCTCCCACTGTCCCTACATATACACACACGCGCGCGCGCGCACACACACACACACACACACACACACACACACACACACACACACACACACACACACACACACACACACACACGCACGCACGCACGCACGCACGCACGCACGCACGCACGCACGCACGCACACGCACACACACACACACACACACAGAGGCGCACGCCTGCTTTAGTGTCCATTAGCTGGGCAACGAACTGTCGAACCACCGATTTTTCATGCATGAATCTGGTTACTACCAGTGTCTCCAGGACGACAAACTTGATCTTATTGATCAATCCGCATTTATTCCACAAACTCATTCCGCCTGCCAGAGGATGTGCCAGACTTGCTACAGTCTGTCCTGATACCTGGTTCTCCATGCTGCCACTGAGAGTCAGGAGCCATCCTCCCTTCCTCCACGCTCCATGACAGAGATTGAAGAGTGAATGTTTGGCACGTTTGTGTCTTTTGTTTTCCTATCAGTAAATCGTATATTTCTACAGGAACGTTTTTTTGTCATCAATATTACTAGAACGACATCAGCAGCGCTGCATTCAGTAGTTTCGTTTGGCCATCGGGTGAACTAACATTTTAGAGCTGTACGTGTCAGAACATGTATGAATGAAAGTGCATTTACATTGTAATTGGAGGGTGGAAGGGCTTATGTTACAAGAAGAACAAAATAATAAAGAAATAAAAGAATAAGTAAACGAATAAATAAAACAAACATGCATACAAATAGATGAATGAATAAATAAATGATATAAATTGATTGATTAATTAATTTGTAAATAAATAAATCGGCAAAAAAGCAAGTATAAAACGAATGAATAAATAAATGATAAATTGATTGATTAATTAATTGTAAATAAATAAATCGGCAAAAAAGCAAGTATAAAACGCTTCACAGAAAACAGGAAGCATTTTTCAATCCCTCAACTGCACAGTTAGGGAACAAAACTAAGGCGCATGACAAACAGGGAACAAGACGGCTGAATACTAAGCTTAGTGGACACATTTGGTGGCATTTATTGTACTAAGTTCTCACAGAGCTGAAGAGACCATTTTTTGCAAGAATTTCATTTCGAGTGAAACCATATATGTTTTTTTTTCCGGCTGCATTATCGGTTTGTGTCCTTGATCACGGTGGCTGGTTCAGGCACCCTGAAGCCTTGTACCATCTGGCATATGTAGCTTCTGTCTCTTGTTGGCTGACAGTGAGACCAAAAAAGACAAGGTCGCTGAGGACAAGTAAGTAGACGGTGAGATTTACACACTGTCAGACCGAGGCGCCTGTCAGACTCTCGCTCACGCAACGTCGACAAACACCCAGACAAACAAAACAAAAGAGAGTTCCCACTTTTAGTCAACAACTACATTTCAAACTATTTACGTACAAGTGTTTTGTCTTGCAATCTGTCTGTGTCTGGCGGCGGTAACTAACACCGTTTATTTTTCAATTTTATTTACGTACAAGTTCCTCTACTACTTTGCTCACCAAAAGTTGCTATGCATTTGTTTTCAAATTAAATACATCAACAGGTCCCCAAAGAGTGAAAATAAAGCCTTTTTCTTTCAAAATTCGCACCCACAGTGCCACATAAAAAGAATCGTTTCCGTTAACAAAGTTTTGTGGTCCTTACAGAACCGTAACCATTCTTTTCCAATTTTCAGTCTCTGTGACCTCTTGTCGACTTACAACATGAACCACATACTGTGCCCGTGCCCCTCTTAGCAAAAAGATCATAGTCCAGTTCTATCCTGGGGAGGCAGTTTCTGAAAAAAATATTAATCATCATTATCATTCTTTATGTAAAGAACAATTATCTTACCTTTTATCCCGCCTTTCCTTTTCTTCATCATAGCTTACCTGACGGTTCCTTACTATGGCCAGTCGTGGCCTTCAATCTCCAAACAGACACCGCCTGTGTCTTTGAACAAAATATGAGGCATGCATTTCTGCGGAACCTTGCCGTTTCTACGCCGTCATCGACTGGTCTTCCCCCCCCCCCCCCCCCTCTCTCTCTCTCTCTCTGTCTGTCTGTCTCTCTCTCTCTGTCTGTCTGTCTGTCTGTCTGTCTGTCTCTCTCTGTTTCAACTACCCATCCTACAGGTAACATATCTTCCTGGGTTCTCTGTTTATCGTTTAGCATGTATGCATGCTGCACGGTCTTCTTAAACAGATGACCGCACACACACGACTCTAAACTCCTTCGTTCTTTTCCCGATAGCCTGCACAAGCGATCCAAGTTTTCCGTCAACACACTCTTCTAACAAACAAACATGCAAAACGACTAGGAACTTGGGTACAATTGCTGACAGCTTCTAACGACAACTTGGTGCCATTCTGGAGTTTGTATAGAGCTAGACAACAAGAACAGTCAACCAATTTTTATAGATCTAATCAACTGTTTGATGGCATAGCCCAGCCCCATCTGCAAAGACAAAATTTCTCAAAGGAGCCTAAAAAAGTGTTGTTCTGGCCTTTAGACATAACGGATCAAACAGTTCTCTCGCCCCCTTCCATTTAAACGAAAACATCCAATGTCAAACAAACAAACGTTTCAGCACCAGAGTACACTTTCTCGCCCATTCAGTCTGGACAACGTGTCGTGTCGGTTGTTTTTGTTTGCTTGAATTCTCCTTAATTTCTGCAAACTAAGCATTATGAAGTTCGTTACCAGTTCGAATGTGACTCCAAGCTCATCCTGATATTGCCGTTCCAGTGGGAGCAGAGACTGTTTCCTGCTGAGCAGAGAATGATTTACAAAACAGTCTTTTACTGCTTCCATGTTATTTCTGAAACTATACCCCACCATTCTTCTACTGACGATAAGGTCTTTTTTACCTTAAAAACCATATAAGATAACAGTGGAAAAGCAACCATTAAACATGTGAAAACATACCAGTGTGTATGACAGTTCATTACATTTAACCTTTGAATTAAAAACTTTCAAGGGGTATCTTTCAGATGATGCATTCAATTCCATACACATTTCTGTTTTTTTTTTTTTTTTTTCTTCAAATAGGTTTTCACCTCTCATTTGACTGAGTGTGGAAATTCCGATGTGACGCAATTTCGTCCATCACGTTTATTACAATAATGCCATTTCTTGGCATGAACTAACTTCAGAACGGCCTCTTACGTTATAAACGTGTTCGTTCATCCGTCGAATCCAAGAGAACCACTTCAGTCACCTTGGGGTGATGGGGAGAGGGGGATGAATTGATTTGTGGATATGCATGTGGCTGATCAAGCTGATGCGTGCACGGAATGTGCGGTGACAGCTTGGACAGGGAATGTGGAAGACCTGCTCTTGATTGCTGGTATAGGCTTTCCTTGCCTTTCTCTTTTGTTGCGTTGCAGCCGTCCTTCTTTGTGCGTGTAAACACGTATTGGCCGAGGAACAGCACCTCTTTCTCTCTTTCCCTCTCTCTTTCTTTCTCTCTGCATATTACGTGCATGCGTGCATAGGTGCGTGCGTGCGTGCGTGCGTGCGTGTATATATATATATATATATATATATATATATATATATATATATATATATATATGTGTGTGTGTGTGTGTGTGTGTGTGTGTGTGTGTGTGTGTGTGTGTGTGTGTGTGTGTGTGTGTGTGTGTGTGTGTGTGTGTGTGTGTGTGTGTGTGTGTGTGTGTGTGTGTGTGTGTGTGTGTGTGTGTGTGTGTGTGTGTGTGTGTGTGTGTGTGTGTGTTAGCGCACGCGCGTTTTATGTGTGTGCATACGTGCCTGCTTGTGTGTGCGTGCACGCATGCGTGTGCGTGTACGTGCGTGCGTGCGTTTTGTATTCGTGCATGCGTGCGTGAGCGTGCGTGCGTGCGTGAGCGTGCAAGCGTATGCGTGCGTATGTGTGTGCGTACGTGCATACGTGCGTGCTTGCGTGCGTGTGTGTGTGTGTGAAAGTGCGCGCGCGCGCGCGCGCGCGCGTGTGTGTGTGTGCCTGCGTGTGAACGTGCGCGCGCGCGGGTGCGTGTGTGTGTTGTCAACTGTGCAAGCTGAGGTAAGTATAAAAAAAGGTTGAATTTTCCCCCGCATTCACCTAATTATGATGATGGCAAGCTCTAAAACAGAAGTTCGAAGAAACCAAAAAGGTAGGGCATTAAATGCGGGCGGAAGGGATGGAGGGAGAACATGGAAGGTGGGGAAGGATAGCCAGAGGTGAAAAAGTGGTGGGGGAGAAGGGGAGGTGGAGGAGGAGGAGGAGGGAAGAAGATTGGTAGGGGCATCCTCACCATCTACGGCAGTGACAAGCAAGGCTTAAATGAGACGAAAGTATAAAAGGTCACTGAGTTGTGTCGACTGGCCATTCCTAAACTTCTTGGCAACGCCCCGAGTGCCAGAGATTGAGAGCAGTGCCAGTCACAGCAGACAGGTAAGCATCCGTTGAGAGCAGTACTTCTGTGGTGGGTGCCATCGGTAGTTGTCTTCGGATGTGTCTTTTCTCTTGTTTCCATGCTGTGTGGCGAAGCCTGAACTTCGTCAACAGTTTGATGGAGCTGGAGAATCTCAACAGCTATGTGAGTGAGTGTGTGTGTGTGTGTGTGTGTGTGTGTGTGTGTGTGTGTGTGTGTGTGTGTGTGTGTGTGTGTGTGTGTGTGTGTGTGTGTGTGTGTGTGAAACCGTGTAAAATATGAGTCTGTATCTCTTCTGACTGAGTGGGGATTCAGTCCAAAAAACCGTTTTGGACTGCGCTTTTTTTTTCCCACTCTTAGGTTGTTCGTCTTTGTATTTGTCTGACTTTATTCAAGTTAAAAAGGCTATGCCAGTCTTGAATAAAAGTTACTTTGTGTTAGGTTTTCTTATGGAAGCAAAAGTTACCCCACGTGTTTACTGTTATTGTTTACTGTTCCCTGCCTCATTTCATTTCCAACAGTTTTGACGTTTAGGTCAATTTGCTTCAGATGGGGTGTGATACAATCAGTGAAGGTGAGTATTGTACTTAGCTCAATTAGCTATGATAAAAAAATGATTTACACACAAGTTCATCTTGCTGTAGCTACCACAGGTTCCAAACACCCCGCAGATCCTAGCAACCCATCCAGTGAACGACAAGAGCAGTTTTCCACAAAGCCTATCTGTAGAAGGTGTCCACGTTCAATCAAGACTTGCTTTCGTTCTTCTTTCCAGTTGTCTGTACTGTTCTAGAACACGGTTCACATGGCTGCTGAACTCCTTCATGTCCTTAACGGCTGTCTGTAACTCTTCACCAGGCTTCCTTCGCGGATAGTTTCAAAGTGAGATGACTGCAGGCAGATATCGAAACAATTTTTTAAAGCAATATTTTCAAAAAATTCAAAATCTGCCAGATAACAGGGACAAATCAAAAGATAAAAAACACGACGCGTTTCGACCTCTTGAGTCTTCTTCAGGCAAGATAAACAACATTCAGAACAATGAAAAAGAATTTGAGAAGAAAAGTGTTTGCTCATTCTTGGTTTTTATTGTCCTAATGTTATTTGTCTTGCCTGATGAGGACCCTAGAAGGTCGAATCACGCCGTGTTTTGTCTTGTGATTTGTTTGGCCCTGTTATCTGGTGGACTGATTTTAAATTCCTGTGATTTCCTTTTGAGGCTCTGTTCGTTCCTTGCACACCCTTTTCCACATGGACCTTGTGCTATCGTCGTCGTTTTTATCATAACACAAGGTTCGCCGAAATTCGGACTCAACGGAAACGTTGCACAGATGATTTAAGGAATGATTACCAACTTCGCATACAGTTATTGCAAAAGACTCAAGCATGCACTCCATTCTCCCCCCACCCCTCCTACCACCATTTTTATTTATGTATCATAATCATCATTACTATTTTTTCTCGCATTGTCTCTTTCCCCTCAGCCTCGTTTTCATTCAGCGCCCATCTTGAGCCGAATTTGAGAAGATAAGTGATTGCACGTTTTTTTTTTTCTTTTTTTTTTTTTTTCGTTTTCATTGTCCTGAATGTTGTTTATCTTGACTGAAGAACACCTAAGAGGTCGAAACGCATCGTGTTTTGTGTCTTGTAATTTGTTTGTCAATGCTATCTGGCGGAGTTACTCAAATTTCTTTGAACACTTCTTTCAGTTTCCGCCTGCAGTCTCCTCACTTAGAAACTCCCTTTCTTCAATGTGTTCAGGGCTGACGGGAATCATGTCGACTACGGAGCTGACCGGTCACGTGATCACGATGGGCGTGGGGACAGAGAGGCCCTATGAAGAGTTTACAGAAGTCAAGGCCGCTTTTTTAATTGACAGGTGAGAAAAGAGGGACCAGTTTTATTCATCCATTTAATAGTAGTAGTAGTAGTAGTAGTAGTAGTAGTATAAGAAGTAGTAGTAGTAAGAGTAGGAGGAGGAGGAGTGGGAACAGCAGCAGCAGTAGTAGTTGTAGTAATAGTAATAGTAGTAGTAGTAGTAGTAGTAGTAGTAGGTGCTGTAGAAGCAGCAGCAGCAGTAATAGTTGTAGCTGTAGTAGCGCTCCCTTTGCGTGTTACAGTAGGCTTACAATTAGTAGTAAACAAATCATTTTGCGAAACAAAATGTGGAAATCATTCATCAGAACAAAAAAATATCGTTTAAGACCATCCGGATATCAGAAACAAAAAACAATAGTCCTCCAAAAGGAAGAAGACAGTACAAAAATCACAATACCACTGTTCATAATATTGCACAAATTTTTCGGCCTCGTGGCCTTTTTCAAGCGAACAGAAAAAGAAAAACCAGTGCAACTAAGTGATATCTGTCTATCTATCTATCTATCTATCTATCTGAATGCAACACACGGTTGCGCCCTCTAGAGAAAGACGCTCACTCATATTGTCTCCGCAACTACGCAA
>JADBJO010018617.1:30000-34961 GCA_016801955.1 Conus betulinus | reverse complement strand
ATTGTCAACTTGAACACAGAAAAAAAAGAAAGTCCACGGCCTCAAGAGGCTTGGCTGCTTTAACCTCCGTGTTCGTGGGGGCGGAAGGGAAAGGAGGAGTATAGGATGGGTGTTCCTCACTGTCATTTAACCCAACCCCTCCCCAATCTACCCCTCCCTTCTTTTTGAATGTTTTTGTTTTCATTTGCATTTATTCAGTGCTTTTTTCTTGTCTTCATAACCACCCCTGAACACACACACACACACCACACACACACACACACAGGTTAGATAGATAGATAGATAGATAGATAGGCAGATAGAGCTGTCACCACTACCAGGCCCTCACAACCCTTCTCTCTCACCCTTTCTTCCCCCCCCCCCCCCCACCCCCCTTTTTCATCCAGTCCCTCTACCCTCTCTCTCCCCTTTCCCTGTCCCCTCACGCCCTTCATCTTTCCAGTCTCCAACAGCCCCACCCTTCTTCCCCTTCTCCCCTCCCTGTCCTCTTCAACACCCTGCCCACCCCTCACCCCCTCCCTCCCTTTCTTGCCCTGCCCTCCCTCTCCCTTTTTTCAGTCCATTTCTTGCCCCCATCTCCCCCTTTCTCCTCATACTCTTCAACTTTCCTGTCTCCGCCCCCCCCCCCCCCCCCCCCCCCCCCCCCTTTCTTTGCCTCCTCCTTTCTTTGCTTACCCCCCACCTCCTCTTTTAACCCCCCCACCCCCCCACCCAACCCCTTTTGCAATCACTACGACCCCTCCCCCTTTCGTTTTTTTCTTTTTTGGCCAGCCTCCCCCTTGCTCCTCCCTTCCCCCCTCCCCCCTCCTATTCCTTCATGCTCTCTAGTCCCCTGAAGAGAACTGAAGACATTAAGATTAAAATTAAACGCAGCAAAGAGATTGTTAATGCATGCGTTAATATTGTTTAGAGAGTGTGTAGTAAAAAATTATATGTTTTTCCTACATGCCTACACCTACAATTCCATATAATGATCAAGCTTTATATGGGATATGAATTGTTGAAAATGACAGAATTATTAGAAAGGAAGTGAAGTTTACTATCTATTTGAATCCAACAATAAATTAACTATTCAAAGGAAAAGACCAATAGGACTAAGGTGTAAAACTTCTGAGAAACATTTAAGAAGATGGAAGTCATTTAACACTTCCTGAACAGTTAATGGTATTTGACGAGTCAGTAAATCCCCTGTAGTTTTTGTCATTAATTCTTTGATACCCGACAGTGTAAAAATCAGATGGCTGATAGAAATTTGATTTCCACATACACATTTAATATCTTTAGAAAATTTGTTTTTAAAAGCATTTAAAACGAATTTTGAACATCAGAGAACTAATATGTCTTGAACTTGTATCAGATATGTGATTTAAAATTATTTGGAATTTATTGTGCTGACGCTTTTTATACAATTGTGTGAATAATGGCTATCTGATGTCTTCAGCATGTTATCAAACTTATCTTTTGCTAGTTTTTCAATGTGATTATAATACTCGTGCAGATCTAGATTTATGTTAATTAGAATTGCCCCTTCAGTATTACGTCCTGCACTTTTAGCTGCTCTATCAACCAGTTCATTGGCATATATTCCGCAATGGGAAGGAACCCAGTAAAAAGTTACACTAATGTCTTTACATGCCAACTGATGAATTACATGTCTGATTTCTAGTATCATTTCAAGACGTTTTTTTTTTGGCATTTTGATCTTTGATAGCTTGTAATGCCGATTTGGAATACACACAGAGTAATATTTTACAACTATTCATAGGTAACTCTCAATATGGTGTAAAGCCATCAAAATAGCTAACAACTCTGCAGTAAAAAAACTGAATAGTGATTACCTATATGATATCGTTTGACTGTTTTCATAGTAGGAATTACAAATGCTGAACCTGCATTGCCATTATCAAGTACAGATCCATCTGTGAATATTTTAATGTAATCACTATAGTAATTTTCCATGTGATCATTAACTAAATTTTTCAGAACGTTTGGAGATTGACTTTTGCTCAATTCTGTGTATGATCAATGTCAAAAAAAGTAGGTTTAATTTGTTCCCAAGATGGTACAGGTAAAAAAGATGGCTTAATTGCTATTTTTTTTTTTTTTTTAATTCTGTAGAATTAATCATGTCGGAGACAAACGAATTAATTGGTTGCAAACAATGTATTGTCTTAGCCCTGTTAACAAAGTCATGCTTAGAATTTAACTTTGTTTCTTCATTACAGAATGAGTTATGTGCAAAGGATTTTAATACAAACTTAGCTGCAGAGATTTTCCTATGTTCATCAAGAGGAAGAACTCCTGCTTCTTTATATGATCCAAGATTGTAAGCATGAGTCGGCACTCCTAGTGCCAGTTTAAAGGCTTTACAATCTATACTTTGTAGTTTGTTTAATAAATGTTTTGGTGCACTAAAAAAAAATTCCTGGCCGTAGGTTAAACGCGAACGAACTAAGGAATTAGCAAGACATAAAAGTGCTTTTGTGTCTTGACCCCATCGCTGTTTTACTAATAATTTTGAGAAAATTTAAAGCTTTTCTGTTTTTATTTAATATATAGTCTATATGTTGATTCCACGTAAGTTTGGATGATAAATAACACCTAGAAACCTTACGCTTTGCGAATAATTAATGACACTGCCACCCATAGTGAAATCAGGCAGTTTTTTTTCTGGGTTATGCCCCGAATTAAAAAGTACCATATGTGTTTTTTCTAATGATAAAGAAAGTCCATTTTCCTTCATAAATATATCGATTTTATTTAGTTCGCGTTGGTACACTTTTTTTGGTATAGTTAGTGCTCTGATTGGCGTTTTACGCTTCATTTGTCACCTTCATCCACATGCATATATCATCTGCATACTGGGCTAAAACTGTATCTTTTGATAGATTATTTGGAAGATCTGCTATGAGTATATTGAATAAAATAGGTGAAATAACCGAGCCTTGTGGAAGACCCATCTGAAGTTCTCTGGACTTAGAATATGTGCTTCCAACTCTTACCTGTATGAAACGTTGTGATAAAAAAATTTGTATATAGTTATACATATACTATCTATATTGTAGTTTTTGAGTTTTTTTGAGTAATCGGTAATGCCATACTTGATCGTAAGCTTTTTTCACATCAAAAAAGGTTGCTAGAATATTTTTTTTCCGTCTGCCAAACTGCTGTTTAATTGTGTCGTAAGTTTTACTAAATGTTCAGTAGTGGAGCGACCTTTTCGAAAAGCGGCTTGATTTTTTGGAATAATGTTTTGTTTTTCACAGAAATGAACTAGTCTACTTGAGACTATTTTTTTTCCATTAACTTGCATACATGAGATGTTAAGGAGATGGGTCGATAGCTGTTTTTATCAGTCCGAGGTTTTCCTTGCTTGTGTATAGGGATAACAATTGAGTGTTTCCAGATAAGAGGCATTTCACCGTTAGACCAGCATTTCTGTATCAAAGAATGTAAAAATGAACTACATTTTGGTAATGCTTTTAACAATTCATAAGATATCCCATCTAGTCCTACAGACGTCTTATTTTTGCCCATATGTGAAATACATTCAATTACTTCTCGAGTGTTATATTTGAATTTACATAGCTTTTAAATAGAGGTTTATTAAAACTATGATCTGATGTATATACTTTCCTCCTCCTTTTTTTTTCTGTATTGTCTACTTTCAGTTGATAGTCCAGTAATTCTACTGCAATTTGCATACAAATCAGCAAATGCTTCTGCTTTCTCTTGATTAGAGGGTATATCTGAACTCTCCAGTTTGATTGGGCATTGGGGTAAGTTTATCCCATTCTTCATGGTTTTTCATTTTTTCCCCCATACCTTTTGCATATCTTTATAGTTATATACTTCATTAGTACAAAATGATGACCAATATTGTCTTTTTGCTTGTGCGTTAACTCTATTTGCTTTGTTTTTTTGCTTTTTTGGATTCTTGGTGATTAGGAATTGAATTATCCTTTAAGTAATTTTCAAATTTTATCCATTTTTCAGCTTTGGCCTTTTCACAATCATCGTTCCACCAAATATTGCCAGAATGTTTATATGATTTCTTTGTTTTAGACATGGGAATTGATTGATTAGCAGCACTTAGGACTGCATCAGTAAATATAGAATACAATTCATTGATGTCTTTATCATCGACGTCTTCAACATGAAATGTTGATAAAAGTTCTGAAAACTTGTCCCAGTTAGCATGTTTGTAATTATACTTCGGGATTTTATCCTCTGTTAGATCCTTGTTTTTTTGTGCTAGAGAGTTCAAAGCTAGTAATAACAGGAATATGGTCACTATTAAGGCTATCATTTAAAGAATCCCATTTACAAATTGGCGCCAGATCTGGAGAAACAAGAGTTAGATCGATGGCTGTTGCTCTATGATAAGATTATCAGGGATTCGTTTATTCTACCGTCATTCAGAAGATACAATGATGAATCAACAATATTCTCAATGAAACGGTTGCTAGTAATGTTTTCACAGTTCTTCTCCCAAAATGGTGAATGCGCATTAAAATCTCCTGTTATTAGTACCTTTTTTCCCTTTGTCCGCTTGAAACGTACGAATCCATTCTGTATTATTATCATCTGGACCCTTTGGTAAATACACAGATATGACGGTTAAAAGTGTTTATCACTTTACCGTCACTGCACAAGAATGTATACTGAGTAATTCTGATGGAACTGGATTTGGGCACAGAGTGTAATTTACTCCTTCATGCACATAAATGGCAGTATTAATTTTCTCGTTAGTGTCTATCTTTTGGATGATAGGGGGGAAAATAGTAATTGTCTAGTTGGGGCAGCTTTTCTTTCTTAACATTCAATGACTGAAGACTTAAAACATGGTATTGATGATGGGCTAAGTGTTGTACTAGATGTTCATAGTTTGTGTTAATTGATCTGCAGTTCCACTGAAAAACGTTAAAATCATTCCCTAGTGACATATGTTTAAAGACTAA
>JADBJO010018617.1:12500-25000 GCA_016801955.1 Conus betulinus | reverse complement strand
CCTGGTTGTCAAGTTGCTTTATGGCCTTCATGACAACCTTGGTGATGCTCTTATTTTGGTCTGCTGGTAACTGTGTAGAGAGGTACTGCCCTCCCCCAACAGATTTGACCTCACCAATCAGAATACCATACTGGCGGTGGAGAATGATGATGTCACATTCCCCATCAACAATGTTGGGGGGAATGGACGAGTGAGTGATAGAGGGGAGTTGGGAAATGATGATGTTGGTGGGGTTGATGTGTTGCTGGGGGTTATTTTTGTTGTCCAGTATTTCTTGAACATCATCTGCGATATGACCATCATGCCCTTCTCTTTGATATCCCTCAGTGCCTGGAGACACTGGGACTGCGCCTTATCATCCCTAAGATCACTCTCTCCTGGACGAGTGTGACCTGCAGGCCTGATGGGATAGGTGTGAAAACTGAGCCTGCTGGGGAGGAGGACTGAGATGATGTTGATGTTGATGGCTGTGATGATGTCGATGGCTGTGATGATGCTGATGGCTGTGATAATGCTGATGGCTGTGATGCTGTTGATGGCTGTGATGATGTTGATGGCTGTGATGATGCTAATGGCTGTGATGATGTTGATGGCTTTGATAAGGCTGATGGCTGTGATGATGCTGATGGCTGTGATGATGCTGATGGCTGTGATGATGCTGATGGCTGTGATGATGTCGATGGATGTGATGATGTTGATGGCTGTGAGGATGTTGATGGCTGTGATGATGTTGATGGCTGTGATGATGCTGATGGCTGTGATGATGTCGATGGATGTGATGATGTTGATGGCTGTGAGGATGTTGATGGCTGTGATGATGATGGCTGTGATGATGCTGATGGCTGTGTTGATGCTGATGGCTGTGATGATGTCTGGCTGTGATGATGCTAATGGCTGTGATGATGTCGATGGCTGTGATGATGTTGATGGCTGTGATGATGCTGATGGCTGTGATGATGCTGATGGCTGTGATGATGCTGATGGCTGTGATGATGCTAATGGCTGTGATGATGCTGATGGCTGTGTGATGATGGCTGATGACTGTTGACTGTTGATACGTTCTGACAAGAGCAGTCTCTCCCCAGAGACAGTTTCCACAATGTGAGGAACCCGATGAAAGAAAAGGGGTGGGAAGAAATGTGTTGTCTGAAGGAGATTGGGGTACATGGACTGAATAAATGGGATCCAGGCGTCCTCTGGAGCACCCCCTGCCTGCAATAAACCATCATCCCTGTTGTTTGTTTTCCCTTGGTCATCATCATCATCATCATCATCGTCATCATTATTATTATCACTACTTTTATAGTTATTATTATTACTATTGTTATCGTTTTTTGTTGTCATTACTTACTATTATCATTTTTAATATTATTATCATTATCATTATTATTATATTGTTATTATTATTATCATTATTCATTTATTCATTTATACTTTTATGTGTTGTATATTTAGATATGTGCAGCCTAAGAATACACCCATCATGAAATGAACTGCTCCATGTTAATATATATTCAGCCTGAGCAATCTGTATCTGTCACCACTAACTAAGGATAACACCAGGCAGTTCAGGTTCAATCCTCTCTGTGCTGTTAAACGTTCAGCCTGGCCGATCTGTATCTGCCACTACCAACCAAGGACAATACCAGGTAGTTCAGGTTCAATCCTCTCTGTGATGTTAAACGTTCAGCCTGACCGATCTGTATCTGCCACTACCAACCAAGGAAAACACCAGGCAGTTCAGGTTCAAACCTCTCTGTGCCATTAATATTCAGCCTGACCAATCTGTATCTGTCACCACCAACCAATGATCACACCAGGCAGTTCAGGTTCAGTCCTCTCTGTACTGCTAAACATTCAGCCTGACCGATCTGTATCAGTCACCGCCAACCAAGGTAAACACCAGGCAGTTCAGATTCAATTGTATTTGTGCCGTCCAGTGATTGAGGCGATGGCAAGGGATCTCTGCCTGTCTCTGTCTGCTGCTGCCATCTCCAGAGCTTAAACTCTGTCTGTCTGTTTGTCTGTCTGTCTCTCTGCTTATCAATGTATTGTCTTTAAGGAATGATTCTAGTCTTGGGTAGTATATCAACGGCCAAAAGAAAGGGGACGAGGGAATTATGATTGCATCTCTCTCTCTCTCTCTCTCTCTCTCTCTCTCTCTCTCTCTCTCTCTCTCACACACACACACACACACACACACACAGAGTTATTTAGGATGACAAAGAGTGAGGGCTTGGCCAGGTTTTGAATTGTGGTCCCAGATGGAGGTGCCAAATCTAGATCGTGCTGATAATGACATGGAGTTTGTCTGACCTTGGTTTTTGTATTGGATACCGTACAACTTAAACAATAACGCAAGTGAACTTTGAAAGGCTATATTAGATGTGAATTTTTTTAATGATTCAGGAGTGTGTATACAATTAACTCTGTTGTTTGTTAGGATCAAAACGTCAACAATGCAATTGGTAAAATAGAAATGCAGCTTAAATCCTCGCTTTCTGATGCTGATCAAACTAAAAAATGATAGATTTAGTGTAATTGAACTACAACTTCTACAAAATGATGATGAGACAAACACCAAAGCAGCATTAGTAGTTCCTATAATAACGATGTGTGATGTTTATTTTTATCATGTACATGTGAAGCAGAGAAAGACTTGTAGACTAGATGGACTCATCAATGTATTCATATAACCTTTGTATTAATGAAACTTACTTTCCTAATTCCTTGAGCAAGCCACAATGATGTCATTCTTTTAATCTGGAGATAGAAGGCGGATCCTTCAAATTGTAGACCCCATTTCGTTCGTACTAAGCCATTTCAAAAGCACATTAATGAAAACTAATGTGTCATATTGCATAACATGAAGTACGCCATCCCAACCAGCCTGGATTAGAGAGCCAACCATTCTTGCCACAACACTGACAGATCTACTGATCAAAAGATAGCAAATATAGATGATTTACACAATTCACAAGCTTTCTGTTCAAAAAGTTTTTAACGCCATTGATCATAAATCATTCCTGAGAAAACTAGTTATCTATTAATTTTGCAGATTTCTACCACAAATATTTGGTGTACCTCAAGGGCCAGGTTTTGGTTTTCTTCTCCTTCTTTTTTTTAAAACTCTGTGTACATGGTCTGCCTTAAATTGTCTTAAGATATCAAACGCTTTTGTACGATCTTTGCTGATGACACATTTAACCACTCGAGCTATTCTGACCTAAATCAACTTTTCCACTGAATTATACGAAAATATGATCAATTAGTCAACTGGACTAAGCTAAATCCGATAAAAGCTTCGCGTCAGAAAAGACAAAATTTAACTTCGATTCTGCTTGCTATACATATATCAGTGCCAAACAAGTTGAAGTTAGCACTTACAATATTTTGGGAGTCAACCTAGACAATGATCAGGTGGCTACTCCATATTAATTGTATAAGCAAACGTGCATAACCCCCAAAAAAAGTCTTTTCTGCTTTAGATAAACAACCCCTTCTGGACATAAACGTATGTAAGCACTTTTACCATTGTTATTGATTATGACTCATTAAAAAAAATTCTTGTAGTGTTCATTCACTGAAACCGTTAAGTGTTCATAGGCGAACTCTCAAAGCTACATTTATTACAAACATTGTCTTCAGTAATACCTCAGAACTATAGCAATAGTACAATCAAGTAAAAGCTGATCTATGGATAATGAATGGCAACGCACCTTTGGCTCTAACCACAAAATTTCATTTCAACCACTCAAGATACACCAGTAACATGCTTATCAATAAAGCCAGAACTGATCTCTTCAAAAATTACTGTGGACTACTTAAATGGTAAACTTTGTTGTTGTTTTTATCATTATCGTTATCATGTTGTTGTTGTTGCTGTAATCTGTATCCCCCCCCCCCCCCCCCCCCCCAACCTCAGTTCCATTCTGTAGTCCTAGTAGTGTTTGTTTACTCAAGATCAAATTTAGTACACCCAGATCGAAGATTTATGCAACTGTCTAATCATCTCTTGCTCTTATTGCTTTGTGTGTTATTTATCCATCCTAAAGGAGACCAAACAGGTCGAAACGTCTTGCGTTTGTTTTGTAGTTTGTTTATTCCTTGTTCTGGCGGCCCAGTTCTTCTGCTTATGTTCTTGTTTAAATTTCCCTTTGTAGTCAGCCTACTTTGACTGCGATTGAAATAAAGCATTTTAAAAGAATGAATTTAACAGCCCATCTATGAAGACTGAAAAACGCTTTTAATCACTAGTCGCTGGTCAAGTCCCATATCTTTGAAGCATATGTAAAATGAGATTTATCAAAAAAAAAAAAAAAAAAAAAGTAGGACACAATGATGTTGGTCCAGAACTGTTGTACTTGGAAAGATGGGGGAAAAAATTCTGAGAAAAAAGTTTACGGATCATCATAACATGTTCTGGCCATGACAAGCAATCGTCTACAATAACACCTTGAACTTTGTGATGATCAGCTTCCTCAATCATCTCACTGTTTTATATTGAGAAGGTAAGGTAATGTTGCTTATAGCCCAGCCGACCGCAGAGGGCCATATCAGGGCTGTCACCACGTTGAAGTCAGCTCACAAGTCATTAAGAAAAAAGAAAGACAGAAAGAAAGAGCATTCACGCAACCCTATGAAATACACATTCAAAAACACACCAGGAATTTTGATATTAAAAATCTGTCCTTCCTAAAATCTCAGATCAGATGAAAAGTGTTGATCTCTTTCAGATACTCAAAGACCATGTTACGTGGGACATCTCTGAACAAGGTTTTCATGGAGTCTGCTGTAAAGTGTTTATGTCTCAAATCATGCGAGTCCCAAAACTAAAAGTACATGTTTCAATGTGAGTGGTACATGACATGGAATGCACCAATGAGCTTCTTCATCGTTTGAAAGATAAAGGGGGTAAAAGGTGTGGTCTGAATGCAAACGGCACAAGACTGTTTCTTTTTTTATGGCCACCTTGGGAACATAGTAAAAGCTCTGTCAGGTTTGGACGGATTTTTTTTAATATAGTTTGTTAGCTGTCTGCAAGTTCCATTCTCTTGCCAGAGGTCTTTGACACAAGCC
Organism: Conus betulinus; assembly: GCA_016801955.1. Taxonomy (NCBI): domain Eukaryota; kingdom Metazoa; phylum Mollusca; class Gastropoda; order Neogastropoda; family Conidae; genus Conus; species Conus betulinus. Next base: position 19,921 of record JADBJO010018617.1, on the reverse strand, counting down.
TGGGTTTGGGGTTTTCAAATCGGTGTGAGGGATAGACAATCTGCTCAGCCATTTCTTGTGGCTGAGAACCCAAGCAATAAACTAAGTTGTACCCATGTGATTTCAGGGAGGTGTACAGTTCGAATGATTTCAGTAGTTGAGGGTGCTCGAGAGGTTACAGCTGGCAATGGCCTACAAAGCAGACAGGCAGTCTGACAAAATGAGAGAATCTTTTTATTTTTGATTTAGTGACATTTCAAGAGCCATAACCAAGGCTGTCAACTCAGCAGCGTAAATGGAGCTGTCAGTGAGAAACTCTTTAGAACATCTCTGAGGAGGACCTTTTGCACAATACTCAGCAGAGGCAACACCATCCTCAGATTTGGAACAGTCTGTGAAAATTCTCCTGAAGGTGGATGGAAACACGGAACAGAGTTTTGTGAAAAAGGACTTGTCTTGGAGTTCGGAAGAGAGATTCAAACAGTAGTTCAAGGTAAGTTCAGCCAATGGTTCAAGAGGGATGATTCTCCTGCCTCAGCAAACAGGCTGTAAACAGGGATGGTGCAGAATGCACCCAAATAGAGCGCGGAAGCCCTTGATGGTGGATGGGGTAAAGACTTTGCAGGTAGGAAGGTCTGGCCGAGCCGTAGACTATTCACCCATATAGTCCAGTTTGGAGCAGATCAGTGCCTTGTAAAGATGGAGGAGTGTTTTCTTGTCAGCGTCTAAATCTCTGTGTGCCACAACACTCAGAATGTTCAGCAAAGCCCATGCTTTCCATTGTTGATCACTTCAATTGCTAACTCATTGATAAAGAGGGAAAATAAAACAGGACAGCAAGCATCACCTTGCCTAACCCCAGCTGTATAGTTAATGTAACATGTCAGTCTATCCCCACAATGAACTCTAGCCCCCACACATGCTTCTGATACGTCTATAAAGTTTACCCTTAATACCATTTTCAATTATGACCGGCCAAAGAAGACTTCTATTAATAGAATCAAACGCTTTTTCAAAATCTATAAAAGCAGCAAACAACTTTCGATTATGATGAGAAAACTGCTTCAGAACAAGAGCCATCAAAGTAAACATATGATCAACAGTCGCATACCCTTTTTGAAACCAGCTTGGTGATCATAGTAATGTTGTTTTTTTCTCTATCCACTCTTGCAGTGTCTTATTTATTAACCTTCCAAATATATTTCACTACTTGGGTTACTGAGATATACCCCTATTATTGTTTAGATTATTAGCGTCCACTTTTTTTTTTTAAGATAGGTATGCTTATTGGCTCCGTCCACTTATCCGGAAATATACCATCATCAAACAGTTCGCTAAAAAGATTACAAGCAAAACTGCACAACTTGGGCAGAACAGTGTTTGAACAGTTCACCAATAATGTCATCGGGGCCTGCTACTTTACGTTTTTTTTAAAAATTGCTTATAACACTTCTTCTTCACTTTTAAAGTAAATGTTTGTACTCAAGCCTGGCTATTGCATACGTATTCCTATCAGTGTCTTTTACAATACAGCGACTTATTCTCAGTAACGTCCTAGCCTTTCTTTTATTAAGAACACATTTCTTGATCATACCAGTCCTTTGATACTCTGTCGTGACCCTGTATACTTTTTTTTTTTTTTTGGTACAAACATCCAGCACATTTTATTATAGCTGTAAGTTCAGCAGAGTAAGCAGAAGCATCTGAAGGAATATGTTCTAACAGTATTTGAGAAGTAGCACCAGGGCAATAGGCTGCACAGGCCACTCCATCTTCAGACTTGGAACCGTCAGTGAAAATTTTCTGATAGGATGGGAATTTGGAACAGAGGTCAGCATACAAGGCCTTGTATGCCAGAGAGCTGGTAGATTCTTTGCGAAAAGCTGCAAGATCAAAACGAATCCCTGGTGTGGAAAAGGTCCATGGAGGCTCATCTGGAAACTTGAAAAAATCAGACACAACTCCTAGGTCTAGACCTGCATTCCGCACGTGAGGCTGCATACGAAGACCAAACGACGGAATACAGTTAGGGTTGTTTTCGAATTTACTTTGGAACTGAGGGTCAAAGACACAGTCATAGGCAGGGTTTTCTGGTTCTGAGAACAGTCTGATATAATAGTTCAAAGATAGTTTCAGCCTGCGGTTGGACACAGTGAGGGTTCGCCTGCCTCTGCATACAGGCTGTACACAGGGTGGTGTGGAATGCTCCAAGACAGAGACGAAGTCCTTGATGGTGGATAGGGTCCAAGAGTTTTAGGTAAGACGGTCTTGCAGAGCCGTACACAGCACAACCATAGTCCAGTTTGGAACGGACCAAGGCTCTGTAGAGATGCAAAAAATTTTCTTATCAGCGCCCCAGTCAATGTGTGCTACGACCCGCAGAATATTCAAAGCCTTCTGGCAAGAGGTTTTGAGGCTGTTAATGTGGCTAAGAAAGTTGAGTTTTTGATAAAAAAAAAAATAACCTCCAGAAAATTGGCTTGGCTTCTTTTACAGCTGGAATGGTGGACTTGTCCAGACGAAATTTCAGGATCAGCAAAGAATTGACGAAAATGTGAAAATGGATTGACTGGGTTTTGGTACGTGAGAAGGTAAACCCGTTTGCCTCGGCCCACTGTTGGATCTTGTTGACACAAAGTTGGAGTCGACACTGTACGCTGGCGTAAGAAGCTCCAACTGCGTATAGCGCGAAGTCGTCAACAAACAGAGAAGACTCAGAGCCCTGGCTTACTGATTTCACAATGTCGTTGATTTTAATGCTGAAAAGGGCAGGAGAAAGGATGCTGTCTTGAGGTACACCCAACTCCTGCCCATGGATGCCAGAGAGTGTGGTACCGACACACACCTGGAACTGTTGGTCAGCCAGAAAATTTTCGATATAACAGAGGCAGATGACCACGAAAACCAAGTTTATGCAAATCCATAAGGATTCCTGATTTCCACGTGGTGTCATACGCTTTCTCTAGGTCGAAAAAGATATAGCGACCACATGCTGCTTATTGACAAAGGCGTTGCGGATGGTGGTTTCCAGATGGACTAAATGGTCAACTGTCGAGTGGTACTTGCGGAACCCGCACTGTTCACTGGCCAAAAGCCCATCGGTTTCCAGCTTCCACATAGACGGGAGTTGACCATCTTTTCCATCAGCTTACAGAGGCAGCTGGTCAGAGCTATTGGGCGATAATTTGATGGGTTGGTAGGGTCCTTTCCAGGCTTTGGGATTGGAATGATCAGGGCTTTCCGCCAGGAGGGTGGAAAAGCTGATGTATGAAGATTTCTCTCCATGTTGTTGTATGAAGATCTGTTTCTTAAAAAAACACAGGTTATTGACCACAGTAAAGAAAAATAAGCGTAATTAAAATACTAAAGATTCAGCGGTAAAAAAAGCAAAATAATCAGTAAAAGCAACCAAAATAGGTAGCTGAGTACAGCTGACACCATCAAGATACTACTTGAGACAGTAGCAAATTAAAATAAAGGGGAAACAAGCAGACATCTTCATGGTGAAACAAACAACAAACAAACAAAAAAAATGCAACAGAAAAGCAAAAATCACAACTGATCACATTCATGTCATCACATGGTCATGTGTAAAGAAAAATTATGGCCACGACAAAAAAGACAAACATGTCAAAGGGGGGGGGGGGGGGGGGGCACACCTTATCCTGAAAAAACCCCTAAGTAAAAAATGAAAATGAATGTATGCAACTAGACAGGTGCTTATGCTGGAGAAGGTAGGGAGAGGTTTTGAAAGGGAAGGAAGAGACCCTCGCAAATACAAGACACGCTTTCCCCTCGACCCCAAATCGGGGTCACCTCTGTCACATGACTGTACCCATGCACACACTTACATGCACACAGAGACAGTCATACGGCCAGCATGAAACAACACACCTGACTCCTTTCTTTTGATACAACAGACAAAAATGCACTTTTACACATTTCTCCCTTGTTAAAAAAAAAAAAAAAAAAAAAAGTTCCTTCCACTCATGCATCGTTCTTTCGGCGTGTTTTTTTTTTTTTTTTTTTCTTAAAATATTTCTTCTTTTTTCACAATATGTTATTCTAAAAAATGTCACAAACAATATTTTCCCATTTTATACAAAGTGTTAACTTTGTTCTCGTAGAAATATGTCTCAGTCAGACTGACCTCAAATCATCTGCCCATTTTACAGACTTCTTTTCAGGTCACACAGACGACCAATTTACCTCACATAAACAACAGTCCATTCTGGGTTCACAGACGCCAATTCTCTTTGAATTTTCCGATGAAAAAGAAAACTTTTTCTGTTCAATCACAAAAATGATACTTCTTTCCGAAAGACAATGTTTCAGTTACAAAAAAATATACACACTTTTCAACAGGCGAATCGTTCAATTACACACACACACACACACACACACACACACACACACACACACACACACACAGAGAGAGAGAGAGAGAGAGAGAGAGAGAGAGAGACAGAGAGAGAGAGAGACAGAGACAGACAGACAGAGAGAGAGAGAGAGAGAGAGAGAGAGATTTTTTTCCACGAGGACAATAATCTCATCAAATTTCCAGTTATTCCAAATCAGAATTTCTTTGACAAGAGGCATTCTGTCCCATTGAGAGCGTTCCTTATGGCCACAACTCTTGTCTCTACTGACAATCCAAAACGCGTAGCTCCTGAAGCATCCAAAGAGCTGCGAGGGGCTCATTCAAAGTATACCTCCAACGTATACAGTGCTCAGGCATGCCAGGATTTCCAAACCAATGTTTCGGAGTAGTGTGGTTTGAAGTGATACATTTGCTTCACAATCTTGATGGAACGCACTCTGAGAATTTGTCCCACACATACCCATGTTGTCCTGCATGCCCTTCTCTGCCTCACACGATTCCACACTGAAAGGTTTGTTCCAGTCTTGCTGTTCGCCATGAATGACTGTCGCTGCTTGCGTTTCTGCATTGGAGGTTGTGATGCCAGTCTACTCACTGTCACAAGTACAGTGTCACTAGGAATCATGTCTGCAGGGGTGGGAGAATGGTTTCCATGTGACAACATGTCCACACAAACAGCTTCATCATTGTTAGCATTGTCAGTAGTATAAAACAAACATGGCGTGGTGGGTAACAATAAACCAGAAGGGGACGATGAATGCGAAGGAAGGTTCATTTGCTCTTTGTTTGTCTCGGTTCACTTGAGCGGACATTTTTCTGCCAGAACACAGTGCAGGTGATTTTGAACTGGAGTGTCAAGGGATTGACCAGTAGTCGTCAGTCTGAGAACGATCACAGTGTGATTGCCTCGGCCTTCAGTTTTGAAAAGAGGAGAGCAACATTTCACGAAGTGCTGCGTTCAGCACCAGTTCTAAGGTAGACGGGAGTCCCTCCACAAGTATGTTCATGGAAATCTTTTATGAAAACACTGCAATGTTTTGCTGCTGGTAAAAGGACATCTTGCTTGCTGCAAAGCAAAGGAAGCAAAGAAGAGAGAGAGAGAGAGAGAGAGAGAGAGAGAGACAGACAGACAGACAGACAGACAGACAGACAGAGAGGCATACACATGCACTCATGCATGCAGGCACACACACACACACACACACACACACACACACACACACACACACACACACACACATCTATGCTTGTACACATACCACAACACAAGAGAAGAAAGAAGAAGAAGAAGATGATGATGATGATGATGATGATCATAATGATGGTGGTGATGATGATGATGATGATGATAAAGATGAGGAGCAACAACAACAACAACAACACATACCTGCGGCTGGCTGCTGGCCATGATCCTGTCTGAAACGATGTATGGGGCACAGTGCGATGATCAGTAGGACACTCAGAGTCAGGAACCTACAGGGAAAACAAATTTGTATTATGGACCACATAGATGAAGTTTCTAAAGTGGATGCAAGTGTGTTATGTGAGAGATACATAGGTTTCATAAAGAGTATTAAATAAGAACAATGTAACAGATCTATAAAATATCTAAAGTGGATACAAATCTATTGTGTAGAAGATGGAGAAGTTTTGTAAAAATGATGAAAATATTTTCATGTGACAGAAATATGTGATTTCTAAAGTGTATACAGAAAGAATTGCCTTTCAGATAGATGAAGGTGTCTAAAGTGGAGACAATCAATAACATGTAACAGATAGGTAAGGTTTCTAAAGTGGATACAATAAGTAATACGTAACGGATTAATGAGGTTTCTAAAGTGGATACAATAAGTATTATGCAACAGTTAGCTGAGGTTTCTAAAGTGGATACAATAAGTATATGTAACAGACAGATGACGTTTTCTGAAGTGGATATAATAAGTAATACGTAACAGGTAGATGAGGTTTCTGAAGTGGATACAATAAGTAATATGTAACAGATAGGTAAGGTTTCCAAAGTGGATACAATGAGTAATATGTAACAGATAGATGACGTCTCCAAAGTGGATACAATGAGTAATATGTAACAGACATTGACGTTTCTGAAAATGGATACAAATATACATTATGTAACAGATAGATGCAATTTCTAAAGAGGATACAAATACACATTATGTAACAGATATATGCGATTTCTAAAGTGGATAAATAGGGATTGTGTTTCAGATAGATGGCGTTTGTAAAGTGGATACAATAAGTAATGTGTAACGGACAGATGACGTTTCTAAAGTGGATACAATAAGTAATATGTAACAGACAGATGACGTTTTCTAAGTGGATGCAATAAGTAATATGTAACAGACAGATGACATTTGTAAAGTGGATACAATAAGTAATATGTAACAGACAGATGCGGTTTCCAAAGTGGATACAATTACACACTATGTAACAGATAGATGAGATTTCTAAAAATGGGTGCAATAAGTATTATATAAGAGATAGATGAGGTTTGAGATGTATAAAGTGGATACAAATACGTCTAATGTTTTATTGAATAGACTGATCGGTTTTTAAAGGGAATGAAATAGTATTATGTAACAGATAGATAAGGTTTGAGATGTATAAATATAGATATAAATGAATCTTACTTATTATTGAACGAACTAATCAGTTTTAAAGGGGATAGAATAGTATAATATCACAGGAAGACGAAGTTTCCAAAGTAGACAGACGTGTATTTTTCTGACAAAGGGATGAGGTTTCTACAGTGGATAAAATGTGTATTCTGTAAAAGACAGATGAGTTTGTTTTAAAGAAGATGAGTGTATATTATACACCAGATAGATTAGGGTTTGTACAGTGGATACAATGCATATCATGTAACAGGCAGATGGGTTTGTTTTTCAATAGCTGAAGTGTATATTATACAACAGATAGATCAGGTTTCTACAGTGGATTCAATGTGCATTATACAACAGACAGATGAGTTTATTGAATAGAAGATAAGTGTATATTATACAACAGACAGATGAGGTTTCTACAATAGCTGCAATATGTATTA
>JADBJO010018616.1:30000-32500 GCA_016801955.1 Conus betulinus | reverse complement strand
ACACACCATCCCCTGACTTGACATCAATAACACGCCACTCCAGGAAATCGTAATGAAACTAACTGACAATAAAACAAACATCATCAGAATGAATTTTGAGACAGGCATCAATATTGACTCTAATTAAAACTGACTGCGTGTTAAAAAATGTTAAATAGAAATTAAAACTATGCCACGTCTAGAAAACAGCTGTCTGGCTCGTGGCACTTTACAATCATAGAAAAACAAGACAACATCCTCAAAGACATGCACAGACGGATTTACATCACACCATGCGATATGTCAAACATGGACCAACACTACATTCAGTGTGGGTAGCAAGGCACTGTACTAAGTGTACCCATTGTCTCAGACACATGCACAGAAACGTACACTGCCACACACTGGACAGCTGAAAAGGGCATGATCACTATGGGTGGCATGGCAGGAAGAGGCGGATTGCTGATCCAAACTCTGCGTCACTAAGGAAAAGAGAACGGGTTGGCGCCAGAGAGGGGAGGAAGGTTCCTATCAACCATGTTCAGCATGGGGAGAAAGACGTGGGCGTCCCAAAAATGGATGTTCAAGTCAGGGACGGATGACCCTCGTCCAATGGAGGCCGACACAGGTGTGGGATGGGAAAAGGGACAGGAGTCACAAATTGTGTATCGTCAAGTATATTCGAGATAAACCAACACTCGCCAAGTGAGTTACGGATAGTGGAGAGCGGGTGTGGGAGAAAGTAACGGGTGGTGTGAAGAGGCGATGGGAGGGTAGGCAATGGATTCCCAAACCCTGTTAAATCTGCTTCAATCTCCTACCACCTGTCCTTACAACCTGCCGCTACACGCGGAGTGGAACATGGAGCAAAGAGGCAGTGAAAAAAAGCATAGGGAGGAATACAGGGACAATGTAAGGACAGAAAGTGTAGTAGGAAACACGTGGGCAGGAAGATGGGGGATGACCAACACAATGTAAAGACAGCAAGTGTAGTAGGAAACATGTGGGCAGGAGGATGGGGGATGACCAACAGAATGTAAAGGATAGCACGTGTAGTAGGAAACACGTGGGCAGGGGCATGGGGATGACCAACAGAATGTAAGGGAAGAAAGTGTAGTAGGAAACACGTGGGCAGGGGCAATGGGGGATGACCAACAGAAGTGTAAGGACAGAAAGTGTAGTAGGAAAACACGTGGGCCAGGGGCATGGGGGATGACCAACAGAATGTAAGGACAGAAAGTGTAGTAGGAACACGTGGGCAGGGGCATGGGGGATGACCAACAGAATGTAAAGACAGCAGTGTAGTAGGAAACACGTGGGCTGGAGGATGGGGGATGTCTGTCCAGGACGGGGGGAAATCGGGAAAACATTACCTCTCTCTGGGAAATGGGATATCACGCGTTCGTCTCTCTCCTATCACGACTGAGCACAAGAAATACAATTTTTATGCTACTTATAATCAAACATGAAGAATCAATTACACAAAATGAAATCATCAAAACATAAAAGATCAATACTTCCTAATCCCGGGTTATAATAAAATGACTTCTTACCTGGCCAGGTTTCCACACACACAACCACATTTTCACACCCACACCACAGTTCTTGAACAAGTCTCTTCAAGTTTTCTTCAGCACTGCTTGATGGTGACGCCTTTGGTTGAGTGGCTCCAGGTTGAAGGACTGGGTCTTCGTGGTCTCTCTGGGATCTCGACGTGGAAACTCTTCTTCTTCGTCTCCTTCACCACCTCTGGGTTCAAACTCAGTTTGTCTCTCTTCACCCACCTCTGGGCTTCAAACTCAGTCTTTTCTCTCTTCCAGCTTGTCTTTTACCCTAAGACCTCCAGTCTCTCCTGTCTCCCAGACCACGTTTCTCTCGATCCTACTCTGTCTGCTCACCTCTCTCTCCCGCTCTCTCTCCTCTGTCCTTCTCTCTCTCTCTCTCTCTCTCTCTCTCTCTCTCTCTCTCTCTCTCTCTCTCTCTCTCTCTCGTGGTGTTATTCTCCTCCCCCCCCACACGTTGTTCTCCCTCAGTTTATATATAGGGGATGGACACAAGGATTTCCCTTCGGGGCCATGCCTTTGTCTACGCTGCTTTTCAAACCCCCTGTTTCACAAGTACCCTGAATTCTCCATTCGCTACATTCTTCCACCCATCAGCATTTACACACATCCCTACCTAACTGATTAGCAAACAAACACTTGGCACCAGATGGACATCGACATTTCCCGCCGACTTCGGGGGTCACTTAACACAGTAACTATCCTGGAGGAAAAGCTACGACGACAACGTCCCGACCCCGCATTCAACCAGCCTGACAATAGAACCAACACAGTGCCCCACGGCAATACTGTCTGAACGAGTCCAAGACTCCTGCTCTTCAATTAGTGTTTACAAAGCGACCTCAGCTGACCCCTGGGATATTTAGCACCTACTATATACTCTGAGGTCCTAGTGGTACATACATCCCCCCCCCCCCCCCCCCCCCCCCCCCCCACCCCCCACCCCCCCCCCCCACCCC
>JADBJO010018616.1:0-22500 GCA_016801955.1 Conus betulinus | reverse complement strand
TAACTGATGCTGATGACTAACAGAACTGATTATAACTTTACTTTGTTCAATAAACAAGTGGGGTAGTCTTTGCTCCCATAAGGAAACCTAACACAGAGTAACTTTTATTCAAGACTGGCATAGCCTTTTAAACTTGAATAAAGTCAGACAAATACAAAGACGAACAATCTAATAGTGGGGGAAAAACAAGCGCAGGCCAACAACTAAATTGTCTTCATAGTAATGACTTGGCAAAAAACTTTGAACTTACGGAGGGGGGGGGGGGGGGGGGGGGGGGGGGGGCAGGAGGTTGAAGATGTAAAAACTGGGAAAATGAAATTAAGAAAAACTCTTCACTGGCTGCCCAAGGGAACCATCGCAATCCCTTTTAAAGGCAGATATATTTGTATTGCCTGCTCCAATTTAGTTGTTGGCCTGCGCTTGTTTTCCCCCACTATTAGATTGTTCGTCTTTGTATTTGTCTGACTTTATTCAAGTTTAAAAGGCTATGCCAGTCTTGAATAAAAGTACTCTGTGTTAGGTTTCCTTATGGGAGCAAAGACTACCCCACTTGTTTATTGTTTGCTGTTCCCTGCCTCATTTCATTTCCAATTTTACTTTGTTCAGTTAAAAGTCCGAGTGGAATAGACGCATACAGTGGCTACAAAACATCTCATACTTAGAACCTGAAACAGATGATTATGCCAGGCAACAAAAACATTAACACATAACAGTATGTTTTGTTTTGTTTTGTAATATGCTGGATGTCTCCCAGGCAAGTGTTAAAAGACCTTGCATATCACTGGGTTTGAAAGTAGCCATATGCGTCTTTCTTCATCGCGTTCACTGTGTATCATTCGACATTAGGAACAAGCGATTTCCATAGTTCTTCTACCAGTTCTTCAATACCTCCAGAGGAGATAGAAAGATGTGAGGAATAGTCTTGGAATCATATGATTTACAGGACAAAACTTGATGGCAATTTCATTCATTTCACAGCATATGAGAAAGGGTCCATGGTTTGTAGTATGTGACAATTGAATTGCTTGTGGAAACAACTTGAGACCAACAAAAAAAAAAAAAAAAAGAAAAAAAGGAAAAAAAAAGGTTTAGAAACACAAACTTCACTGATTAAAACTTCACTGCTCAATGCGTCATACCACGTGTTTTATGACGAAAACAAACCATCTTACCTCAAATTCCGTATCAGTCCTGACATCCCTCGGCGTTTATGAAAAGAAACCATCTTACCTCAAACTCCGCATAATCCGCCTGCCATCCCAGTGTTTTATGAGAAGAAGCCATCTTACCTCAAAACCCGCATCAATCTGCCATCCCAGTGTTTTATGATGACAAGAAACCATCTTACCTCAAACTGCATATCAGTCCTGACACCCCACGGTGTCTATGAAAAGAAAGCATCTTACCTCAAACTCCCTATCAGTCCTGTCATTCCGCAGTGTCTTATGAAAAGAAACCATCTTACCCCCAAACTCCCTATCAGTCCGGCCATCCCGCAGACTGTCCAGGATCGTCTCGTGCAGCTGGTCCAGACGGTATCTGGCTGGCTGGAAGTTGACGTAGGAAGGATCGTTGGTGTAGACTGGTTCTCCGCTCCACATGGAGTCCAGCTCTTCATCGTCAGTCAGGGGCTCCTGCCGGAAAGGCGCGAGGTGTCTGCGCCAGGTGGGGGCAGGGCTGTTTGTCCTGGTGGACCCTTCCCACTGTTGCCACTTCCGCTCTTGTCACTGACCTGCTGAGGCGAAGCAATGGCGGCTTTAGGTACCCAGTTCTGGTCGGCGAGGGAAACATTCTGGTAGATGTCCACCCCTGCTGGGCGTGGTTTGGCGCTGACGGAGGGTTCCCCTGGGACTGCGGTCTCCCATCCTTTCTGTCTGGAGATAAACAGGACGCACTGTTAGTTTCTTTCTGGACATCATTCAAAGGGATTCGGCATCGACGATCTAAAATGACATTAAAATAATAAACTACTTGTTCATGAGACCCAGCTTTGTAATGAAAAAGCTGCGAAATAAACCTAAAGCTCGGTCTTGTAACAGTGTTGGGTTAGCTCAACTCAAAATACACCAGTTATTTATTACTTACTCAACAGTAAAAAAAAAAAGAAAAAAAAAAACAAAACAAAACGAGGAAATCATTATTCATTGAGCTTTACAATGATGCTACACGACATCGCAATATATAATTGTTAAACAATTCACAGTTTTTCTTATTATCTGACTCACACTGATGAAAACATCATCAACCATAAAGAATCATCACACGTATCCCCCCCACTCCCCATCCTCTTTCTCCCATTTGGTTCTGTCAAATACCTTGTCTTTGCACTACTAGCCTGTTATGGTGTGCATGCGACAGAAGTGTGTGTGTGTGTGTGTGTGTGTGTATGTGTGTGTGTGTGTGTGTGTGTGTGTGTGTGTGTGTGTGTGTGTGTGTGTGTGTGTGCTTCTTGTATACATGCATGAAATGATAGAAGGTGAAAGGGGTTATGCACATCTCTGCCATAGCCTGCACCTAGCAGCTGTATCACAGATAAAAGATAGATAGTCTACATTATGTTAACATCATCTCAGCGGCTGTATCATAGATAAAAGACAGACAGATAGTCTACATTATACTAATATCATCTGGACCTGTACCATTTCTGCTGCTGATGGCATCAAACGTCAGCAACGAGGAGCCAGAGCTTGCAGGATGTGCCCGTATAGCCCCGCCTCTTGCGTTGTTGCACAACTCTGCTGATTCATTTGTCAAAGCATTGGATTTGGCCTGCTGACGGCGTCTCCTGTAGTACATACCAACAACATAGATACGTTCCGGCAATTCCACATTTCCCTGTAGTACATACCAACAACGTAGATACGTTCCGGCAGTTCTATTTTCTCATGTAGTACATACCAAAAATATAGATACGTTCCGACAGTTCCACATTCGCCTGTAGTACATGCCAACAACATAGATACGTTCCGCAGTTCACATTGCCCTGTACTACATACCAACAACATAGATACGTTCCGCAGTTCTACATTTTCCTGTAGAACATACCAACAACAACCACCTCTCTTGAACTACTGTTATTTCTTTGAATGGGGGCCAGGATAGCTCAGTGGTGGAACGCTGGACTCATAATCTTGGTGATCCAAGGTTTGCGGGTTCGAATCTCAGCCGGGCCAATTCGGTAAAGGGGGATTTTTCCCTCGGGGACAACATTGGTTCTGACTCCATTTCCCGTACAGTCCTTCGAATGAGACTATAAGCCGAGGTTCCGTGTGTGGACGCATAACATCTTGCACACACGCAAATCCCATCACCAACTTTCGGAAGAGAAGGCCAGTTTGGCCATTAGTATGAATGACACGTTACACATAGCACGCACCTTCTCCGAAGCTGGAGTGTGGCTGCCTCACTGGCGGGATCAAAACGGTCATACACACAAAACCCCTCTTCCTTTGTTGGGTAGATGGGATTGATCCTTGCCTGTCTGTACAGGGAGTGTCCGCAAAAATAGCCTGCGTACGCAGAAAAAAAAAAATTCAATGGACCCATGATACTCCAAGCAGATTACATTTCCTTCAGCGTGATGTTGACGGCTGAATGTTGTCTGGAATTATTTCGGTTCCTCTTTCCTCTGAGCTCACAGCCATTGTGTCTGTGTCTGATTCATTCTCCAGGTGGTGAAGATTGTTTGGAACTTGGATTCACTGCCTCCCAGTATGTCGATGTCGATGTTGTTAAACAGAAAAAAAACAACTACAGACTGCATTGAGGCTAACCTCTAATGGATACGCATGTGTTGAAATCCAGAACTGTTTTTCCTGCATTATGTTTTCCAGGTAGACGTTGAACAGAATCTGAATGGCACAGAGGAAAGTGCCAGCATCGTTCCCAAGACGTCTCCGAGACAAGACAAGAGTACTGTTTACACATTTAGAGAGTGCTGCGATGACTTTGTAATGTACAAGGTGGAGGCAAACTGGTCCCTTATCAACAGAACACATAACGCACAGGAGAGAGAATCAGAGGATGAGAGAAAGAGAGACAGGAGAAGATAGAAAGACAGTTTTTTTTTTTAAGAATAGGAGGGAACAAGTGTGCGGAACAGGCTGAACAAAGAAAGAGGGAGGGAGATAGTGAGACTGACAAGAAATGGAGTGAGAAAGACTGAAACAGAAAAACACAGAGACATACAAAAGGAAACAAAGGAGAGAAGGGAATGTAGATAAGTCCAGATGTTGGCATAACTCACCTCACTACGAAGATGACAACGATGACAGCTATGAGAATGACAATCAACACTGCAACCACCGATCCCGCGATGACACCTGCGTTATTGCCCTTTTCCACTGTGGACACACCGACAGAAAGTTGATGAATAGCTCTAAAGTTACTTGCACTAAACACCTGAATGGATGAGTGGCTGGACAGACAGATCATTGTGTTGATAAACAGCTGAATGGATGAGTGGAAAGACAGATCATTGTGTAGATAAACCTGAATGGATGAGTGGGCAGACAGACAGATGATTGTGCAGATAAACAGCTGAATGGATGGAGAGTGGGCAGACAGACAGATCATTGTGTAGATAATCAGCTGTACGGGATGAGTAGTCAGACAGATCATTGTGTAGATAAACAGCTGAACGGATGAGTGGTCAGACAGATCATTGTGTAGATAAACAGCTGAACGGATGAGTGGACAGACAGATCGCTGTGCAGATAAACAGCTGAATGGATGAGTGGACAGACAGATCGCTGTGCAGATAAACAGCTGTACGGGTGAGTGGACAGACATATCGCTGTGCAGATAAACAGCTGAACGGATGAGTGGACAGACAGATCGCTGTGTGCAGATAAACGGGTGAGCAAATGTTGGAACGCGTTGTTAATGAAAACCCTGACCCAAGAATGAAAACTTTATTCCATAAATATCCCACAGGGATCTAGAGTGCATACAAAACACACTAAAAGGCGACCAGATGTAACTATTGCACGACTGCACTTCTTGGACTTTCAAGCTGGACTAATCACAGTGCCACGAAGGAGAACCTCCTTTCATATTCCCGCTCCCTTGCAAAGCAACCACGCCGTCCAAGCTCAGCAAAGTCACTGTTCTTCATTGTGGAAGGTTCCAGGCTTGACACGCGCTGGGTTTCTCTATTATTGTGGTTTGTTCCACATGTCTGGTAGCGTTGTAGCTCAGTCTGTATTCTCTTGTTGAAACTGTTAAGAGGTTATCACGTATCAGAGTGAACATTCTTAATGGTTGAAAAAAACCGTTGGAAAGGTTTTCAAAATGACGCAAGTGCAGCTGAACTTAATTGCAAAAACCCTGTTGGAAAGGTTTTTGAAGTGAGAGAAGTACAGCTGAACTTGACGGTAAAAACCAGTTGCAAAGGTTTTTGAAGTGAGGCAGCACAGCTGAACTTGATGGTAAAAAACAGTTGCAAAGGTTTTTGAAGTGAGAGAAGTACAGCTGAACTTGACGGTAAAAAACCAGTTGCAAAGGTTTTTGAAGTGAGGCAAGCACAGCTGAACATGATGGTAAAAAAAACAGTTGCAAAGGTTTTTGAAGTGAGGCAAGTACAGCTGAACTTGATCGTAAAAAAAAAGTTGGAAAGGTTTTTGACTTGAGACAAAACAGCTGAACTTGATGGTAAAAAACAGTTGCAAAGGTTTTGGAAGTGAGGCAATGCAGCTGAGGTTAATGGTAAAACATCCGTTCGAAAGGTTTTGGAAGTAAGGCAATACAGCTGAGGTTAATGGTAAAAACCCGTTGGAAAGGTGTGGAAGTGAGGCAATACAGCTGAACTTAAATGTAAAACCCCGTTGGAAAGGTCTGGAAGTGAGGCAATACAGCTGAACTTAAATGTAAAACCCCGTTGGAAAGGTCTGGAAGTGAGGCAATACAGCTGAACTTAAATGTAAAACCCCGTTGGAAAGGTCTGGAAGTGAGGCAATACAGCTGAACTTAAATGTAAAACCCCCGTTGGAAAGGTCTGGAAGTGAGGCAATACAGCTGAACTGAAATGTAAAACCCCGTTGGAAAGGTTTGGAAGTGAGGCAAGTGCAGCTTAAACTGAAACACGAGCAAAAGCGGAATGACTTGGCCGCCAATCATGGGAACAAATTACCGGTGAAAGTACACGTGTCTTGTAACATTATGCACTTGAACAAATTACCGGTGAAAGTACACGTATCTTGTAACACTATGCACTTGAACAAATTACCGGTGAAAGTACACGTATCTTGTAACATTATGCAGTTGAACAAATTACCGGTGAAAGTACACGTATCTTGTAACATTATGCACTTGCAAAAGAATGATGTCCTCCTTAAAACAGTAAGAGGAGCGTTCTCGCAATACCTAACTCTTGGTGTTTGAGAGATTCTCAAACATGTTACAGTAGGATGATTGTAATAGTTTGACATTAAACATTAATAAGACAGATAATCTTTCTAGATACAGACATTCTACATAAGATCTCCTCCCCTTTCCATCTGACCTCCAATGATATATTCACACACAAACACCCAGCCACACATGTCTGTGTATGCACAGTTTCTCTCTCTCTCTCTCTCTCTCTCTCTCTCTCTCTCTCTCTCTCTCTCTCTCTCTCTCTCTCTCTCTCTCTCTTTGACACATACACGCACACATACGCCATGCATAACCACCTACTCGCACACCCACACCCACACCCACATCCACACACACACACACACACACACACAACACGCGCGCGCACACGCAAGCACACACACACACGCGCGCGCGCGCGCGCGCGCTCTCATCCACCCACCGGTACAGTGGGATCCAGTAAAACCAGCAGCGCACTGTCCCGAGCATTGACCCGTGCGATGATGACACTCACTCAGCTGAGCACAGCTACCACACTTCTGGCTACACCCATCACCGTACGTTCCGTCAGGACATTCTGCGATAGTAAACCAGAATGACAAGGTTGTGCATCAACCGATTTAAAGAGGCGTTGCCGTTGTCGCTGTCGTCACAACGGTAATATTAGTAGCAGTAACAGGAAGAGGATCGGCCAGGGAAAGAAAAGGAGAGGCAACAGTAGCAGCAGTAGCAATAGTGGATGTATAGCAGCAGTAGCAGCAGTAGCAATAGTGGATGTATAGCAGCAGCAGCAGCAGTAGCAATAGTGGATGTATAGCAGCAGTAGCAGCAGTAGCAATAGTGGATGTATAGCAGCAGTAGCAGCAGCAGTAGCAATAGTGGATGTATAGCAGCAGTAGCAGCAGTAGCAATAGTGGATGTATAGCAGCAGTAGCAGCAGTAGCAATAGTGGATGTATAGCAGCAGCAGCAGTACTAGTTAATATAATGTGTGGGACAAACGCCAAAAAAGGGCGAATGAATAATGAATACATACAACAGCAAGATAAAAGCGTCAGGGTGGATGAGGAAGGAGGGAAATATATAGATGAAATGTCAACACCACCGCTTGACGACAAGCACTTCAACACCACCGCTTGATGACAAGCACTTCAACACCACCGCTTGACGACAAGCACTTCAACACCACCGCTTGACAGCAAGAACTTCAACACCACCGCTTGACGAAAAGCACTTCAACACCACCGCTTGACGACAAGCACTTCAACTCCACCGCTTGACGACAAGCACTTCAACACCACCACTTGACGACAAGCACTTCAACACCACCACTTGACGGCAAGCACTTCAACACCACCGCTTGACAAGCACTTCAAGACCACCGCTTGACAGCAAGCACACTCAACACCACCGCTTGACAAGCACTTCAACACCACCGCTTGACGGCAAGCACTTCAACACCACCGCTTGGCGACAAGCACTTCACACCACAGCACTTGACAAGCACTTCAACACCACCGCTTGACGACAAGCATTTCAACTCCACCGCTTGACGACAAGCACTTCAACACCACACTGCTTGACAAGCACTTCAACACCACCGCTTGACGACAAGCACTTCAACACCACCGCTTGACGACAAGCACTTCAATATCACCGCTTGACAGCCCCCTTTTTTTTCCCCATCTTGGGATGAGCCATGACTGGGATTCGAACCCATGCCCTTCTGGACATGCTCATTTCCACTTAATGACTCGCGCACTAACACTGAGCCACAGGGACACCTGATATTTGTAGGAAAGTTAAGCCTTATGAAGTTCACTTTTGTTCCTCCTTGACCAGATCCAACTTGAACACCTCTCTGCCGCTTCTGCCATTGCTTTCAGGGCTTTGGTTTTTTTTTTCCCTCCCTGCAACTGAGAGCTGTTTCATGAGGCTGTATGCAGACGACGTTCCCAAACCCCCTAGCTCCAATTTTTCTGCAGTGAGAACTTTGACCTGATAGCCTTCTCTCCTCAGGCTGTTTGCCAGATCAGCATACTTTTCAGTCTTGTAGATCTGAGCTGCCTCCATTCTGTTCTCATATGGCACCGTGAGCTCGATCATGATCAGCTGCTTGGTTGACTGAGAGAGTACTATACTATGTCTGGTCTCATGCCACTCTTGCTGATAATCTCTGGGTGACTATTCCATTCTGGGAGGTCTGCTGTGCACTCCCAGTCATCTGCCCCGTCCAGCAGACTCTGCCTGCATGTTCCGAGTGGCACTGTTGTTCTTGGCCATGATTCGCTGCCTCCTGCCGTGAAGAATGTTGCGGGTGCTTTTGGAGTCCTGATTTTCCCTTTTGTGGTGTTGGTACTAGCCCAGACTACTTGTACAATCTCTTTGAGCACTTGGTTGTGCCTCCATGTGTACCTTCCTTGAGCCAGGGCTACTTTACATGAGCTTAGGACATGCTCCACTGTTTGTTTTTTCATGGCAAAGGGGGCATGAAGGATCGTCTGTTTTTTCCCCCCACTTCACCAGGTTTGCATTTGAAGGCAGAAGGTCATATGCAGATCTGAGATGAAAGCTGATCCTGAGAGGGGCCATGTGCCAAATGTCATTCCAAGTGAGACTTCTTTGGAGTGCATTCTCCCACGTTGTCCATTGCCCTTGCTGGCTCTGCTGGACTGCTTTTTGGAGTCTTCGTTGGTCTTCTTCTTTTTTTCTCATCTCCTGAATCATCATGTCTCTTTTGCTTTTCCTTTGGCCTTTGACCACCATTCAGTTTTGGTCACCCCCAGTCCTTGTGTCTGTTGGTCTGTGTGTGTCCTGTTATTTCTCTGATCTTGAGACTTTCTTTTGCAGAATCCATCGCCTCTTGAACTTTCCATTTTCTGCCTGTCTTCAGCTGGGGCTTGATTGCTTCAACCACCTTGTCTCCTGAGTCCTCCAGCATGCTTTGAAAGTCTGATCTTCCCTGCTTTATTCCTCCAGGATGGATTTCAGTGGTAGTTTCAGCTTTTGCTTGGCGACAGTATAGCGCTATGTCAGTCAGACAGGGTGGGACACCCAAGCCATTTTTCCTTGTGAACTTGTTGATTTTGGATTCCATTGCCTCCACTATGCTGGTGCAGATGTCGTATATCATCAGAGGCCATAGGAGCTTTGGTATCAGCATGAACTGCAGACACCAGACCTTGTATTTGCCAGGGAGCCCACACTGGTCAATGGTCTCCAAGCCTTCTTCCGACATCTGTTTGGTTTTTTTTTCTCTTCGTGTGTCTTTCAGCGTATCATCATACCATCTTCCAAGGCTCTTGACTGGCTCTTCTGTTACTGTTGGAATGGTCTGGTTGGCAACACTGAAGACCACAGATTCGGCCACTTTTCCTTTCCTCAGTGAGAGACTCCGTGATTTCTTTGGCTTGAACTTCATTCTGGATGAGGCAACTATGTCGTCCAGCCTCTCCAGCACGTGACGTGTCTCGTCTTCTCTGGATGAAATCACTGTAGTGTCATCCATGAAGGCCTTGAGAGGGGGCATCTTGTATCCATCGCCAAGGTCTGTTTGTCTTGCGTTGCTTGTTGCTGCTTTCAAGATGACTTCCATTGCCAACACGAACAGTATTGGGGGGGAAATGGCACAGCCCATTGCAATGCCCACTTCCAAGTTGATCCAATCTGTTGTGTACTCCTTGGTAGAGAACCGCATTGAGAAGCCATTGAAGTACTTCTTGAGCATGTCGCGGATGTTCTTTGGCACATGGTACATCTTAAGAGCCAACTGTATCATCTCATGGGGTACAGATCCATATGCGTTTGCCCAGGTCGAGCCACACTACGTCCAGGTCTCTCTCTTTCTTCTTTTTTTGCTCTTTGGATTGCGTCCCCAGATCATTGTGGCGTGTTCTACACAGCCCACGCCTGGAATGCCACCTGCCACCTTTCTGGACTGACACATCCAAGTACTTGTTTTCCATGAGGTACTGGTCAGCCTTGCTGCCATGACAGAGAAGAAGATTTTCCCTTCGACGTTCAGTAGTGATATTGGCCTGAACTGGCTGATGTCACTTGAGTTTTGCTCTTTGGGGATGTACACACCATCTGCCGTCATCCACTGGCCGCTGATCTTCTGATTTCTCCAAGCTGATCGCAGCAGCCTGTGGAGCCACTCCAGCACCTTGGGACATTTCTTGTACAGCTGGTAAGGTATTCCGTTTGGCCCTGGTGATGATTTGGCTCTGGCTTTGTCGACCACCTTCTTGATTTCCGCCAACGTTGGAGGCTTGTCATTGAACTGTTCCTCCGGGTTGGTTGGCCACACCAGACCTTGAATGTCGAGTGGTGCTTTGCTCTGAGTCAGAGTATGTTTTTTTCAGATGCTGCTCAAGAACTCCTTTGTCCACACTTAGGGTCCCAGATTTTGGCTGCTCGAACAGAGTTCTGGCAAACTGGAAGGGTCTCTGAAGAAACGCTCTTGTGTCTTCTTCTTTTTTGCTTTTCCTCTTCCTCGCAGATTCCGCTTTGCTGAGGGCGCTGTGTTTTGCTTTCAGGTCTTCCCACAGTTTTTTTCAAGCCTTGTTTTTCAGCTGGCAGAGCAGTCTTCATTTGCTTCTTGAGGTTTTTCTTTTGGACCCTGATCTTGTCCATCTCTTCTTGGCGTCTGGATTTCTTTGGAGGTGTTTTCTCTTTGGGTAGTTTTGCTCCATAGGCGTCTCTACATGTGGCATACACAATGTCCCCATATGTGGCTAGTTTGTGTTCCAGGGTGCTTTTCCCTATCAGTGCATCGAGTCTTTGGACGATTTTTGCATCCAGTTTCTCCCAATCTTCAGTCTCGTTTGCTCGTGGCAGGTTGAGTTTCAGGCGCCTGGCATCGAGGGCCTGTGCAAATTCCTCATCCGAACCAACAGCGTGGATGTCCTTGGCACTGTGGTTTAAATCCTGGCCTTGGTCTGTCTTATCTGCTGATGCAGTGCGCTGCTGCTCATTCAGATGAGTCTTCACACATCCCATCTTTGTTCTGTGGATCTTCATGCCACGGGGCAAGCACTTCAACACCACCGCTTGACGACAAGCACTTCAACACCACCGCTTGACGGCAAGCACTTCAACACCACCGCTTGACGACAAGCACTTCAACACCACCGCATGACGGCAAGCACTTCAACACCACCGCATGACGGCAAGCACTTCAACACCACCGCTTGACGGCAAGCACAGAAAGCGAAGTGGCAGTAAGATCTAGCGATAGGAAACTTCTCTGAACAAATGTGTGACCGTACATTTTTGACGAACAGGATGGTTATGTATTCAAAACTTACCTCATAAATGTGACATAATTTGCTGTAAAGCACGAATTAGTTTTTCCATTAAAGGCTGTTTGTGGATATGAGTATGCAAAAAACGTACAATTGTGGCTCGCCAATCAATACAAAATTGTAGAAATTACAACTTCTGCGTATCTGCCCAAAGCAAACCGTGTATCTAACCTGACCATAGTTTTACGCTAATGGAGTCTAGCCCTCACTATAAACAGCACGAAGGACGTTTATCAACCTTCCTGCTGTTTATGAACTGTACCAGCAGCCTTACCTGAGCATGACAATCACCCAAACCGATCCTGTCCGTTCTTCCTGCTGTCTGGCATCTGCTAATCCGTCCAGTTCTACATCGATTGCTATACCCCAGCCGACAATAAACGTTTCTGTATTGTAACTGATGTCGTGTCTGTTATTGGACGCATGGAAAAAAAACGTCATTGTTATTTGTACTTTCTCAATTTTCCTGTATCAGTCGCTAACTGTAGGCCTAAATGGGATCTTGCCAGTACTATGTGTGTGTGATCTAACTGAACTCTGAATACATCTTGCCAAAAATAACTTGATATTTGTTACAATTTAAACATGCGGTGTAACTTAAAAGGTCTGTTATCAATGTATGTTAGTCACAATTTCTGAAGAAAAAAAAAATCAATTTTGTGATAAGAACTGATGAAAATGTTAACGGCAGATTTATAATCGTTAAACGGACACATATACAGGCACATGCACACACACAAAGATTCAAAGATGTAATCCTGTGAACCCTTTTGGGGCATGGAGGACTTGAAACACAAATAAACAAATGTAAATGAAACACATCAAACTTCCAAAAATTTTCCCGATAATTAACACACTGGATATAATGTTACACAACTTTACGAAGTTTTAAAAACTTTGCTAAGTTTAGCAACACTTTTTTATTACCGCAGAGCAAACGACAATAGTTAAATACGGACTTTATACATGTAAATTGTTTTGGTATAAACTTATTTCTAATATCATCATATTTGGTGCATTTCATCACAAAATGAAATTCGTCGCCAAGGTCATTCTGGTCGCAGTCCCGACAAAATCGTTCATCATCATAATAATACGAATACTTATATAGCGCCTATTCTCGGCTAAAGACCAAGCTCTAAGCGCTTTACAATCAACACTCGTTTACACAAAAAAATCGTTCATCATGAGGTATTCCAAATCGTCTGCCAGTTTCAATCATGAGTTTATGATTACCACAGCGGAACCGAATTAGTGGGTATATATAAACATCAGTCAACATTTCAATATATTTTTCACGGCAAAACTCTGTTTTAAAATACCTATAAAATAAACACTTATTACTAGATTCTAAAGCATCGTTCCATGTACGTATTTAAACATCTTCTAATGAATTACGAACATTTCTACAGATACTGTGGACAGACGAAAACTTTTGTGTTTCCCACACAAAGTCGAATCATGTTTCGATAAGGATGTTCCGTGTGCACATCAACCACCTAGATGTAAAACCTGATTTTTGTATAAATCATATAATGCTTGATACAATCTAGATGAATATTTGTTCGTTTGTGGTGAAAGTAAGGATGACCAGAATGTTATCATTTGTGCATATACTTGAACTGAAACAGGATGCATTCCTAGTTCTCCATATATTAGTTCTGTTTTAGTAGAACGATTTAAATGAAAAAGATGCTTAATCAGTTTAAGCTGAAAACTTTCCAATAGCTTTAAATCACTATATTCCCAAATTTCACAGCCATATAAAAGTACAGGCAGAACCAATGACTGGTAGAAGTCCAGTACAATGTTTACAGGCAAATTTTGAGATCTTGCCATCTTTAGCAAAGAAAACATTACACATTGCGCATGGTCATACAAATACTTCTTACGTTTATAAAAAAAAAAAAATCCTGATCTGCTAAAGATTATACCTAAATATTTTAAAGTGTGTACTATTTCTATGGACTGGTTTTTGAACTTTAGTTTGTTTGTTTGTTTGTTTGTTTTCTTTTGTTTCCCTAGGATTATTGTGTCCATTAAAGACTACACCCTTTGTTTTTTGCTACATTAACATTAAGCTTCCATGCGCTACAATACTTGCTTATTACATCAAGAGCATGCTGTAAACCACAAAAAGAAATCTGCAATAACAACAATATCATCAGCGTATAAAAGTAAACTAATGTAACTTAATAAATCTGAGTTGGGGAGATTTAAATCAATATTCAAGAAAGCACAGTTACGATCTGTGAGATAAAGTTCAAGATCATTCAAATACAAAGAAAATAGCAAAGGTGAAAGATTTTCACCTTGACAAACACCTCTAAAACTGCCAAAATATTCAGATTGACTCCCATTTATAAATATACAAGATTTTACTTGCAGATGCCTATTCGTGATTACTTGCAAAATCTTTCTATTTACGCCTTCTTTGATAAGCTTTTGCCATTATCCCTGCCTCCAAACTGAATCGAACGCTTTTGTGAAATCAACAAAAACAATTGCTTCTTACGACTATTGAAAATATCAATTAAACTTCTTAAAACAGATATATATGATCTATGGTAGAATGATTTCGTCTAAAACCAGCTTGATTTTCCGAAAGTGTGTTGTTATTCTCAATAAAATCTGTCAAACGGTTATTCAAAATTGTTGTGAACAGTTTTCCAACACAACTCAGAAATGTTATACCCCTATAATTGCTACAGTCCAATTTACTACCTTTTCTTTTGTATCTTTGCTCCATAAGGAAACCTAACACAGAGTAACTTTTATTCAAGACTGGCACAGCCTTTTAAACTTGAATAAAGTCAGACAAATACAAAGACGAACAATCTAATAGTGGGGGAAAAAAAAAGCGCAGGCCAACAACTAAATTGTCTTCATAGTAATGACTTGGCAGAACTTTGAACTTAAGGAGGGCGGAGGGGGGGGGGGGGGGGGGGGGGGGCAGGAGGTTGAAGATGTGTAAAAACTGGGAACATGAAATTAAGAAAAATATGAAAAACTCTTCACTGGCTGCATAAGGGAACCATCACAATCCCTTTAAAAGGCAGATATATTTGTATTCATCAGGGAGACACGGCTGGCTGTATCTGCGCTCCCGGCGTCAAATAGAGACACACCACAGTCCATAATACCGTGGTGTTCTCACCACCAAGGGTGCAAAAAAGAATCCAATAGCACCCCCGAAGCAGCCAGCGAAGAGTAGTAAAGGAAACCAAATGAAAGTGTGGGGAGGAAAAAAAGTTGCTGAAAAAACTACAGATTTATGCAAATAGTATAAAATGTAGGGGGCAATCTTTGAGCCTACGCTGAGGATCCACCCAAGGATGCAAGGGAGATCAAAAGACAAACACAGAGACAGACAGAAACAAATACAAATAACCTCGATTTAATCAAAACGAATTCGGAAATGAAATGAGGCAGGGAACAGCAAACAATAAACAGTAACACAAGGGGGTCTTTGCTCTCCCATAAGGAAACCTAACACAGAGTAACTTTTATTCAAGACTGGCACAGCCTTTAAAACTTGAATAAAGTCAGACAAATACAAAGACGAACAATCTAATAGTGGGGGAAAAACAAGCGCAGGCCAACAACTAAATTGTCTTCATAGTAATGACTTGGCAGAACTTTGAACTTAAGGAGGGGGGGGGGGGGGGGGGGGGGGGGGGGGGGGGGGAGCAGGAGGTTAAAGATGTAAAAAAACTGGGAACATGAAATTAAGAAAAATATGAAAGTTTTATATATTCATGTCGTATTTTATCTATCTCACAAGCCTTTCCATTCTTAAGTTGCTGTACAGTTTTTTCAACGTCCTCGTCATTTATTGGTGCATTTAAAAATTCAAGATCATGTTGCCAGTCACAGTCAATATCCCTTTCGTTTTCAACAGTATCTGGTTGAACATTCAATGATTTAAAATGTAAGAAAAGATTATCCATACGAACATGGCATTCATTTCTTTCTGACTTTAATATATTCCCAATATTCTCTTGGTCTATTAGCTTTTAGTCTACGAATCTTCTTATGCCGATTCTTTGTGTAAATTCTAATCGATTTTCTGAGAACTTTTTTGTATTCCTTACTGCTAATTTCAACCTCTCTACGGTTGGGACTAGTATCATTTAATTTAGTTCTATGTTTGGCTGTAAAATACTTTTTCTATGTTCTCTGCATGTGGCATCAAACCATGGCTTATTTTCGTTACTTTTGTTTGGCTTTGCTTTGTACCTTTGATACGTGTTTGACTTCTCCCAGTCTGTCCTTAGCTGCTTCTAACAGAATTTGCGATAACAATGTATAGGCATCGGCAACAGAAGCGTTTTCATTATCAAGTAAATTGTTTAATTCCTCTATGTTTTTAGTAAGTAAGTTTTCTTTAAACGTCTCACCTTTAGATTGATCCCACTTCTTAATATTTGCATAAAACAAAGGTCTTCCTGTTTCAGGACATCTAACACTTCTATTATTTTCACTGAAAAATTGAACTTTGAGTGAAAGCATTATTTGAAGTTCTCCACAAAATGCTGAGAGATAAAAGAATGAACTGTGAACACATTGAAAGCATGGCGTCAAAGGGATCATCACTAAAGTCAGCAATATGTGTGAACAAATAAGATGAACCCAGCATATAGTCAATTACAGTACATCCACTACTAGTGCATCGACAAATACCTGCGTCTCTATCAACTCTCCCATTAAATATAAACAAATTTTGTGATTTGCAAATATCAATAAGTCGATAGCCATAGTTATTGGGAAGAAGTTTTAAAATCGACAGCTCTGTTTCGAGCGCTGGCTCTCGTCAAGAGCAGCGCTCGAAACAGAGCTGTCGATTTTAAAACTTCCTTTTACCATTCTGTTTTTAAGATGTGTTCCCCCAAGGGGTCGAGCATTTTAAGAATTTTATTCAGGCATTTTAGTGGTATTATATATATATATATATATATATATATATATATATATATATATATATATATACATACATATATATATATTGTATCGTTAGTTAAGTGCGGACTTGAACTAAGATGGGTCGATTAAGCTTACATGTTACGGAGACTGTTCAATTGTTGACAGTTGTTCGGAAGCCTCGTCCTCCGACCTACTGCGCATGTCCTTCACTAATAAATAAAAACAACGCCACCTAGATCCTGTTAATGTGAACGTCGTCTGCTCCAACGAGGTATCGTCACATCCCTCTTTCTCTAGAAAAGAACTATTTTTCTGTTGTGACTGTTCCGATTAGCTCATTGTTCATTACCGCGATATGTTTTACGTCAATTAAAACAAAGCTAAACAAACGTAATCTGGGTTTGTTAATGTAACAAATATGAACACGAACCGGAACAATTTCCAACCCGAATGGAAAATAAACACAAATAACACCACTGAGATGTCCGGAAGTTTTCTCAGTCTTGCCGGAATCTTGCAGGCTTTTTCACTTGTCTTCCACTGCGTGTATGGTAAGTGTGTGTATCACGTGTGTTCTGTTTAGCAGCAGGCGTAGATTTGCATGCAGAAGAAGTAGGTGTAGTCTGGTCCTCGGCAGCATGTGTAGGCTGGGAATCATCAGCGGACGATGACTGGTCAGGGCAAGTCGTCGCTGGTTCATTAACAGCAGATGGTCGCCACTGTTCAGGATCAGTAAAACCAGGTCTTCTAGGAGTTGGTACTGGATGTGGAGTATCTGTTCGAAGGCACAGGTGCTTTCGATTACGCCTCAGTTCACCTTTCTCTGTCTGGATCATGTAGGATCTTGGTGCACATTTTTCCTTCACAACCACCAGTTGCTTCCATCCTTTCTCTCCCGTCTGTTTTGATAAGCACAGGGTCTCCAGGATGGAGTTCAGGCAGGGGACGAACACCGTGATAACTGTCATAGTTTCTTTTCTGTTTCTTTTTCATTTCTTGGTCACGTTTCTGCATTTGGTTGTGACTGACGTTCACTGGAAACAGAGTTTTTGCAGAGAGTTGGAAGTGTTGTCCTCAGGCGTCGTTGAAAAGCCAGTTCAGCAGGGCTCGCTCCTAGCTCTGG
This sequence comes from Conus betulinus, assembly GCA_016801955.1. Taxonomy (NCBI): domain Eukaryota; kingdom Metazoa; phylum Mollusca; class Gastropoda; order Neogastropoda; family Conidae; genus Conus; species Conus betulinus. The sequence continues at coordinate 4,795 of JADBJO010018616.1, read as the reverse complement.
GATGGGTGTGTAGAGCGGTAGATCAGCAAAGCCATGAACACATCCTCCTGTCGAAGGATTTCTTTTTGCTGTCTTCACTGCACGTTCTGCGGCCCCATTAGCTTGTGGGTGATGTGGGCTGCTGGTAACATGGGTAAAGTTCCATTCAGCTGCGAATTTCTGAAATTCTGATGAAGAGAACTGTCTTCCGTTATCAGAAATAACAACTTCTGGAATTCCGTGATGTGCAAACGTATTTTTCAGCTTGTTGATCACGGAGTACGCCGTAATGTTGGTCAGATAGGCAATGTCAATATACCTGGAGTAGTAATCCACACACACCAGGTAGTAGTCTCCTTTGAATTCGCAGAGGTCCACTGCAATTCGTTCAAAAGGACGTGTTGGTAGAGTTGATGGCAGAAGAGGTTCATGATGTTGAGACGGGCGTTTTTCAAGACAATGCGACATTTTGAAACAACATCTTCAATGTCTCGACTCATGCCTGGCCACCACACTCCTTGGTTTGCTCGTTCTCGACACTTGGAAATGCCTAAGTGTCCTTCGTGTATTCTTTCCAGTATTTCTTGTCGCATGGAGAAAGGAATGACCATCCTATGTCCCCTCAGAAGTAGTCCATCATGAACACTGAGTTCTTGTCGTATTGTGAAAAAGTCTATGGCTGCTAGAGACACATCTTTCTTGTGATTTGGCCAACCATTCTGTGTATATTCAATTGCTGTTTTCAAAGCTTGCATCTTGCTGTGTTGCCTCTCTGATTTGACTGATCTTGGCATCAGACGCAGGCCAAGATGAAGCAATTTCATCAACATAACCTTGGACGTCTTCTTGCAAGACAAGGCTATCTTCAGTTGATACTGGGCTTCTAGACAGTGTGTCGGCTACTACCATGTTCTTGCCAGGAGTGTATTCTACTTTGACATTGTACCTCATCAAACGCATAAGTAGTCTCTGGCATCTGAGTGGCGTTTCCTGCAGGTCTTTGTTGTTCACTAGTGTAACAAGTGGTCGGTGGTCAGTTATGGCTGTGAAAGTTTCCAGGCCTACCAGATAGCGTTCAAATTTTTCACAAGCCCAGACCATTGCCAAACATTCTTTTTCTATCTGAGCGTATCCTTTTTCTGCTTCAGTAAGGGTACGAGAGCAGTATGCGATTGGCTTCAGTTCTTCATTGTGATTTTGAAGAAGCACACCTCCCAGTCCATAACTGCTAGCATCAGCACTTACGATGTTGGTTTTGTTACATCGTAAAATGCAAGTGTTGGTGTTTTGGAAAGTAAATGTTTGACTTTCTTCACAGTATCTGTCTGTGGTCTGTCCCATATCCATGGAGTTTCCTTGTGGAGAAGATCATTCAAAGGTTTCAGGATGTTGACAGATCTGGGAGAAAACTGCCTAGGTAGTTGACCATTCCTAGCCACCTCCTGAGTTCAGAAATGTTTGTTGGATCACTCATGTTTTGAATAGCATCCAGTTTCGATGGATCCGGTTTGATCCCGTCCTTGTTGAAAATGTGACCTAGAAAGCTGATTTCTTTCTTGCGAAATTCACATTTTTCTTTGTTGAGCTTCAGTCCAACTTCTGATAAACGCTGAAGAACTCTGTTCAGACGCTCATCATGTTTTTCCATATCATCTCCATGAATGAGGATATCATCCATGTAGCACTCCACTCCATCAATGTCGCCCAGGATTGTTTTTCCATCGTTCGCTGGAACACTTCAGGAGCCATTGATATTCCAAATGGAAGACGGCGGAAGAAGTACCTGCCAAATGGTGTCATGAACGTTGTGAGTTTGGCAGTTTCATCATCTAGGGGAAGCTGCCAGAAACCAGATCTTGCATCTAGTTTCGTAAACACTGTGGATCCTGTCAGTTTGTGTGTGATGTCCTCAAGAGTAGGTAGTATATATCGTTCTCGTTTTATCACTCTGTTCAGTTTCTTCAGATCCACACATATACGCACTCCTCCTCCTTTCTTTAAAACTGGTACCATCGGTGCGCACCAGTCAGTTGGCTCGGTGATGCGTTCGATCACTCCGTTTGCCTCCATTCGCTGAAGTTCTTCTTCAACTTTAGGCATCAAGGGGAGCGGTATCCTTCTTGCTGTAGTGATGTGATATGGAGTACTGTCTTCCTCTAATCTGATTTTGACTGGATCACACTGGACTGGTTTTCCAATTTCCCCGAATGCAAGATCATGCAGGTCATCAAGTCGCTTGACAAAACCTAGCCGTAGAGCTGCATCTCTGCTGAGGAGGCTATCACAGTTGCTATCAATCACAAAGACTCGAAAAGCAACAGTGTTTTTATCATTTGTATCACATGTGCTATGAATGTTCCTCTCTGCTGAAGATCACCACCAGGACTTTGTAGAATAGCTGCTGATTTTCGCAATTTTGGCTTTGGACGTAGACTGTCATACACTTTCTTTGATATCACAGATACATCAGCACCTGTGTCGATCTTGAAACTAATGGAACGTCCATTCATCACTAAATTTGTGCGCCATGGCGGCTCTTCTTCATCTTGTTTCTCAATGCTTCCTAGGAAATGTGTGTAAAGTTGTGGTTGGCTTGTTGGAGATCTTTCACTGATCTCGCGAACTGGGCTAGTTGTGGATGAATGACGACAGACTTTCTGGAAGTGGTTATACTTGCCACATCCCCGACACTGTTTTCCTTTTGCAGGACACATGTCTTTTCCATGCTGATATCCACAGTTGGAGCACTTCTTGAACTGCTTTTTGTCAAGGTGACTACGAAGAGGTTGACTTCCTGATTTTCCTCCCCTTCAGAATTGTAGCTCCTTTTCTGAAGAGAACATCCTGCTGATCCATGTGCAACTGCATCAACAGTAGCACCAGCGGAGTGTCTTTGTTCATTCAGTTGGAGTTTGACTAATTCCAGCTGACGTGCTTGCTGTATGGCGTCTCTCAAAGTCAGATCAGCTTGAAGCTGTAGCTTCTCTGAGAGTTCTGTATCACGAACACCAAGAACAAGCCTGTCCCTAATACTTTCTTCTTTGTTCGTGAATTTAGCACTTTCTGCAAGTTCATACAGCTTTCTAACATATGATTCTACGTTCTCTCCAGCTAGTTGATTTCGTGAATAGAACAAGGCTCTTTCATGTACGACATTGACTCTAGGTACAAAGTATTCATCAAAGCGTTCTAAAATTCGTTCTACAGTCGAGTTTTCGTCGACGTCAGAAAATGTTGCGTAAATTTTCTCTGCTTCTGTACCCATTGCATAGAGTAAGCTACTCACTTGTACTTTCTTCTCTTCTTTGAAGAGTTTCGATGCATCTCGGAATCTGAGAAACCTTTGTCGCCAGGTCGGCCAGTCACTTGGTTTTGTAAAATCGAAATCTTCAGGAGGTTTGAATGCCATTTTCTTTCTTCGTTTCGTCACAGTCTCTAGATCCCGACGCTGCCACCATGTATCGTTAGTTAAGTGCGGACTTGAACTAAGATGGGTCGATTAAGCTTACATGTTACGGAGACTGTTCAATTGTTGACGGTTGTTAGGAAGCATCGTCCTCCGACCTACTGCGCATAATATGTCAAACTGGGAAATATAGTTCGTAAATTCTTTAAACTGCAAAACGACTTCTTAGTCCACAAAACATTCAGGGACAGGAAAGACAATCTACATTTAGAATCAGAAAAACTTGAAGCACAATTCAAACTAGCAACACTGTCAATGCTTGAATACGGATGTACATCACCGCGTCCTCCAGCAGACCCCTATGGCTCACAGACAAGGAGGTGCTGCAGCCCAAGGAACTTGAAATCCACGTCGACGCCCAACTTGAAGAGGTCGTCAGGGCTGTCCACCATCACAACTTGCGCCCTCTCCTGACCAGGAATCTTCTTCAGCTCACACCGAAGTCTGCCATCAGGAGTGGTATATACCTTGTCCACTTTGTCGGACTTCTTCACCAATTGAAGAAGCCTGCTGCGAAGGACTGTCAAGTCGTCGTTGAGATAGACTCGCTTGTATTTTTCTTTTATCTTATGCAGCTCCTTCTTCTTTCTCATGACCTCACCTTTCACACGTCGAGAAAGAAACTTTACAAGCACAGGCCTGCACCTGCCACTAATCTTCTTCCCGTTCCTGTGAACAACACAGATATGTCCGAGGCCTTTACTTCACATCCTGCCTCTTGGAACAGCGTTGCTACCTTCTGATCGAGGTTCTCCTCGTCTTCCTCAGGCAGATTGACGATCCGCACTGTTTCCCGCCTGGTATACTGTTCCTGGCGATCAAGGGCGTAGTGCAGCTGCAGGTTTGATTTCTGTACTTGTTGCAGAATTTCCGTATTTTTTCTGAGGACAGTGTCCATCACTCCAGTGATTACCCTCTCCAACCCTTCACAAACAAACTTTCCATTTGTTTGGCAATCACTGGAACTAGAATTTCGGCGACGCGCATTGCAATAACGTCACTGTCAACATTGACGTCATTCTGGTTCTGATTTTTTTTTTCCTTTTGGCGTTTTCTTGCCGCTGTTCTTCTGCTGGGACGGTTCGTCGCATTCAGTCTGTGCAAAATGCTTTCCTGCACCTCTTCGCACACTCCTGCTGTCGTCGACTCCTCACCAGCTTCTGTACAATACTGTCCAAACTAGAATCCTGCCACTGCACTGAAGAAGTAGAGGCCTCAACCGACATTCTGGCACGGTCAGTTCAAATATAAAATAATAGAAATTAGACCACTCACTTGATCAAAAAAAAAAAAAAAAAAGCGGCATAAACTGAAGTCCGGAACACTTACTACTTGATGGCTAAAGTTTCA
>JADBJO010018615.1:27500-34962 GCA_016801955.1 Conus betulinus | reverse complement strand
TCAAACCAAGTGATGAAGTTCTCTAAAGAGAGTGGTCCCTAGAGTGGTTGGGGGTGTTTGGCTAATTGTGCGCAGTCATTCGTGCACTACTCTCTCCGGGAAACTCTCTCTCCTCTGTCTCAAATCTCCATCGGAAAGTCATCTCAATCTACGAATCTCTCACTCACTCTCGTCAGCTCGATCTATCATCTCTCAGAAACGTTTATTTTTTAAACCGATACTGTTATATAAAAGGGGAAAAGTTTTTGAAAGTTGATTAAAAAAAAACCCCAAAATATCCACAATGAGAAATCTGTAACAACTCGAATGGTTAGCGTCACTGTTATTGGTTGTTGCTATTGGCCGCTTCCCACCAGGTCATATTGGGCCGGGGGTGGGGGGGGTCGTTGTGTGCTGTGGGGGACAACCAAACTGTGGGGGGGACTGGTGTGCCGTTTACTTAAGCTGGTACTACGTGAAGAAAAAGTGGAAAAATTGTTCTTAACTGTATCACTGTCGAAAGAATTAGGGGGGAACCGGGGGAAATAAATCGGTGTTAGGAAACAGGGGAAGTGTATGGTAAAAACGGTGACCTAGGCAAACAAAAAAAAAAACGAAAAGGGAAAAAAGGGAAAAAGGGGAAAAAGGTGGGGGAAAGAAGGAAGGAGACGGGAACAAAAGGGGGGTGAAAAAAGAAATATCGCAGAGGATACCATAAACTCTGAATGGCAAAGCGAAGAAGAAAGCACCCTCCAGTTTACGACTGATCAACTTTTGTTAAGAACAATACCAAGGTCAGAGAACAATATGTGATTGAAACTGCCTACCGTGTAAAAAATTTGTAAATTGAAACTGCATACTTCAGATGTCCTTATGATTTATATTCGTGTTTAGATCCACCTTCACACTTTTGTTACATGTTTTATTCTGGACATATAAGAACTTTTTTTTCGCTCTGTTAGATGTTTCGTGATGTTTTGTCTTTCATTTCCACCTTTTCTGTAGCTGATTTAATGATGGCTTTGAATGCCGTCTCAGACCAGCGGAGTGCCTCACATGGGCAATTACACATATATTCTATTCCTTTTTCTTTCTTTTTTCTTCGCTTTAGCAAAGTGGTTTAGCGTCATGAAGTGTGGGCTCGGAGGTAGTGAGATCGATTTCCCAAGAGACGGCAATGGAGTTGCCCGGGATTTTTTTTTTAGCCAAATACGATCGTTCTCACCTACCCAACCCAGAGAGAAGTGTTGCCCTCAGAGCTCAAATGGAAAAAGCAAAAAGCCCCACAGCTGACTTTCGAGTACATGAGGATCGCGTTACTCTGAGAGGTTGCTCAGATTTCCTGACCAACACAATAAGTGTCAGTACCTCTGGAGCCTGAGTGACCCCAGTGAATAACATATGAAACCAGGCAGAGAAACAGCTCTGTCAAGTACTTTTCCGACCATATAGAACTCTTTACAATATCTTCTTCTTCATCCTCATCCTCATCTATGGTGTTTTGTCCTTCGCGGGCGAAGATGACCACGACTTCAGCTATCACTGGGTGATGAAGGTGGTGGTGTGTGTACGAAGATGGATGATCAGGCCGGATCCTGCATTGAACAGTCTGTTGCAGTGTGGACAGAGCAACAGAGACTGCTGAAGGTGGGATGACCAGGCTGAAAGGTAGCGCTTGCTCTGGGTTTACGTATTCTCTCCTGTGCCTCTAATCGCCTTGTTTTCAAGCTCCTTCACTCCGAATTTTGATCATAGTGCGCCAGATTGAGCGATCTTGCACAGCTTTCTTCCCAGGAGGCAGGGTCATGAACCACTCTTCATTGAGGCACTCCAGTGTGTCTTTGTAACGCTATCCTCAACTATCCTCAGTATAGACGAGGTACTCAAAATTCTGTGGCTGGCCCCGCTCTCGTGGTGATCTTATTTTCGATTGATTCTTCTTGTCTGTGCCCTTGGTGAGATCATATCTAGGTCGTCAGTGTTAGTAACTTCATGGGGACTGGATCTTGTGAATGAGAGGGGTGGCGGGTCGAGGGGTATGAGAGAGAGAGAGAGAGAGAGAGAGATAGAGAGAGAGAGAGTAGAGAGAGAGAGAGAGAGAGAGAGAGAGAGAGACGTTGGCGCACAAATTTACTCACACCAGAGCAAATAAAAAAACCCAGCATACTGAAAGCTCGAGACAGACATTAAGAACGCACTGGAATGGTCCAAGACGAGGATACATATGAGTGCATGGGGAAACATTTATTAAGGAGAGACAGAGACAGAGACAGATGACTGATGATGATGATGATGATGATGTTTGTTTTTCATACATAGAAAACTGTGTGAAGCGCGAAAAAGAAGAGTGTAAGATTTCGGCCTTGGAGGTTGTGTGTGTGTGTGTGTTTGGGGGTGTGTGTGGGGGGGGGGGGTGTGGTGGTGGGGGAGGGGTGGAGAGAAAGAAAGACAGAAAGAACAAAAGAAGGAAAGAAAGAAAACAAACCTCCGCCCGCCCTTGGTGCTCCATTTGATCCCAGTAGCTGATGCTAAAGCACCACACACACACACACACCACACACACATATTATATACATATATATACATTCACACAACTCAAAGGGCCCGTTCTGTTCGACGAACAGCGTTTCGCACGTTGAGGATGGAGACGCTCACTTATGCTGTCTTCGCTACTGACTCAGTTTACTGTTTTGTGCGCAACAGGAGGCTTGGCGGGTGGTGTCTTGTTGCGTATTGGATCAGAACATGAAGAGCAGCGAAAAACCGCTGAACTGACCAGTACGAAACAGTGCGCTAGTTTCTCTGGCTCTGTGGATTGTAGCCCATCGCTGGAGGTCCGACGAAACAAACAGGCTTGGAACCGGAAAGCCAGAATGACAGAGCCGCGAACCAGCACCAAAGATTAGGGGAAATGTCTTTGAAATGTTAAATTATAAATGAAAAAAAACAAAACAGGCTTAGAAAAGGTAATCCCAAGGAAAAGATCAACCTAACGTTTCGGGCCTTACACCCTTTTAAACAATGGTAAAGAACTATTGAATGACACAGCATTTGAAAAGATGGAAGGTGAACATAATCATGTGATAGCAAACTCAGCAAGTGGCTGCAGGGCCGAGTTAGAAATCAGATTTTTAGGAGACCAGAAAGGAAAGTGAAGTTGAAGAGAGAGAGACAGAGAGAGAGAGAGAGAGAGGAGAGATTAAGAGATCACTTGTCTTTGAAAACTCTCTCTCTCTCTCTACTCTCTCTCTTGAAACTCTCTCTCTCTCTCCTCCTCTCTCTCTTCTCTCTCTCTCTCACCCTCCATGAACCATTAGAAATCTGTCATTCCTTCTCACAAAGCGCTTCCGCTGCGTCAAATTGCCATCTCTCGTAATACTATCTTTAATCTTATATTGGTATACACAGACAATGTTTGAAATGATGTTCAAAAGGTGCTTCCCTTCATGAACGGGTATGGACTACACATGAATAAACCTCTGAAGCTCAGTGTCTGTGTCTGTGTCTGTGTCTGTCTGTCTGTCGTCTGTCTCGTCTGTCTCTGATTTCTATATTTGTCTTGTCTCTCTGGGTCCCTGTCTCTGTCTCTGCCTGTCTGCCTTGTCTGTCTCTGTCTGTCTCCCTGTCTGTCTCTGTGGCTTTGTCTCCTGTCTTATGTCTGTCTTGTCGTCTGTCTGTCTGTCTTTCTCTCTCTGTCTCTTCTCTGTCTCCTTTCTTTCTCGTCTCCTCTTTCTCTCCCTCTAGTCTCTTTTCTCTCTCTTATAACCTCGTCTCTCTCTCCTCTCAGGCCACCTCCAATCCTCTCCTCTCTCTCTCTCTCTTCGTCTCTCTGGCTTTGCCGTCCTTTCCCTTTCTGGGCCATCTCATTCCCTCTTTGTTGTTATTGTCCTCATCGTTAAATCATTGTTAGTTCACACCAGTGTTTTAACATTGTCTCCTTCCTCTCTTTGTTGTTAGTGCCCCATCGTTTTATCGTGTTATGATGTTATTCCTAGTCCTTTCACTTTTCCAAACAGCCAGAGGGCATTCCTAAAGTTGTTATTACCTCTTTTGTATAAATTAGTGCCGCCAACCGCGTGGTTAACATTGTTCTCATTCCTCTTTGTTGGTCAGTTCCCATCAGTTTAAATCGTTGTTGGTTTACACCAGTGTTCAACATTGTATACATATCTTTGTTGTTAGGGCCCCCGTCGTTTGTATCATTGTTAGTTAGTTTCACAACCAGTGTTAACATTTGTCTACAGTCCTTTGTGTTGTTAGTGCCCTCCATCGGTTTTATCATTGTTGGTTTTCACACCATTGTAAACATTTGTCTTACATTCCTCTTTTGTTACAAAATGAGTCCCATCGTTTTATTATTGTGGTTTTCACACCACCATTGTCAACATGTGTCTACATTCCTCTTTGTTGTTAGGTGCCCCATCGTGTTTATCCATCGTGTTGGTTTTCACACCAGTGTTAACATTTTCTACATTCCTCGTTTGTTACTAGTGCCCCATCTTTTTTATTATTGTTGGTTCACACCACCAGTGTTAACATTGTCTACATTTCCTCTTTTGTTACTAGTGCCCCATCGTGTTTTATTATTGTTGGTTTCACACACAGTGTTAACATTGTCCTACCATTCCTCTTTGTTGTTAGTGATCCCTCGTTTTATTATTGTTGGTTCACACCAGTTGTTACATTGTCTACATTCCCTCTTTGTTGCTTAGTGCCCCATTGTTTTATTATTGTTGGTTTCACACCACCAGTGTTAACATTGTCTACATTCCTCTTTGTTGTTAGTGCTCCATTCGTTTATTATCGTGTTGGTTTCACCCACCAGTGTTAACATTGTCTACATTCCTCTTTGTTTGTTAGTGCCCATTGTTTTATTCTTGTTGGTTTCACACCAGTGTTAACATTGTCTACATTCCTCTTTGTTTACTAAGTGCCCAATCGTTTTTATTTATTGTTTGGTTTCACACCAGTGTTACATTGTCTACATTCCTCTTTGTGCTAGTGCCCCCAGTGTTTTATTATTGTTGTTTCACACCAGTTTTTAACACATGTCTAACATTCCCTCTTTGTTACTATTGGCCCCATCGTTTTATTTATTGTTGGTTTCACACCAGTGTTAACATTGTCTACATTCCTCTTTGTTGCTAGTGCCCCATGGTTTTATATTTGTTTTGGTTTTCACACATTGTTACCTTGTCCCTACATTCTCTTGGTTGTTAGTGCTACCCATCGTTTTATTCATTGTTGGTTTCACACCAGTGTTAACATTGTCCCTACATTCCGCTTTGTTACTAGTTGCCCCATTTGTTTTGATTATTGTTGGTTTCGACACCGAGTGTTTTAACAGTGTCTAACATTCCTCTTTGTTGCTATTGTGCCCCATCGTTTTATTATTGTTGGTTTCACACCAGTGTGTAACATTGTCTACATTCCTCTTTGGTTGCTAGTGCCCCATCGTTTATTATCATTGTGGTTTCACACCACCATGGTTACATTGTCTAACATTCCTGTGATTTGTTGTTAAAGTGAAATTTACATCGTTTTTAGTTATTGTTGGTTTCACACCAGTGTTAACATTGTCTACATTCCTCTTTGTTGTTAGTGCCCCATCGTTTTTTTAGTATTTTTGGTTTCACCACCAGTGTTAACATTGTCTTCATTCATCTTTGTTTTAGTGCCACATCGTTTTTTTTTTTTTTGGTTTCACACCAGTGTTAACATTGTCTAACATTCCTCTTTGTGTTGTTAGTGCTGCCTCGTTTATTTATCGTTGTTTCACACCACCAGTGTTAACATTGTCCTACGATTCCTCTTTGGTTTTTAGTGCGCCCATCGTTTTAATTATCGTTGTTTTCACACCAGTGTTACATTGTCTACAATTACCCTCTTGTTGTTAGTGCCCCATCGTTTTCATCATTGTTTTGGTTTCCCCACCGTTGTTAACATTGTTCTAACATTGTCATGTTTATCTTGACACTAAAGTGAATTCAGCACAATCACCAGCATTCACGTTTTGTTTTTTTTTTTTTTTTCAGAAGTTTGGATTTGGAATATGGAATGAATCCAATACTTACTTGTTTGGAGACACAATTGGGAAAAAACAGGATGGATGAGGCCCTATTCAAACCTCTTAAGAAAAGGGTGGAAAATGGGGTGCACAAAAATGTCTTTTTAAAACTGCTTCAGTGTGGAAAGATAGGCGGCTGTAGGACAAAACAATAAAAAGATAGAGAGAGAGATAGAGAGAGATGAGAGATAGATAGAAGAGAGGAGAAGAGAGCTAGAGAGATAGTACTAGAGACATCTGAAAGATCCACACTTAATGAAAATTACAGACTAATGAAGTGTCAACAGATGCTTTTCCAATACTCTTAGTTTACAGGGAGGCACTTCACTGCCGAATACTAGAACAGACAGAAAGATACACTGACTTTTTTTTTTTTTTCTTTTTTGAGGGGTTTTTTTTTCTTCTCGCCCAAGATTGTACTCTCACAGCACATACCGTTCCCAGTCCTGTTTGCATATCGCAGAATGACAGAATGAATGACCAGGCTCGGTACTTTGGCAGATGATTTTTCCACCCCCGTCCCATAGGCCCAGCACAAGATGACCATTCAGTCTCCAATGATCACGATTTTTGCCGCTGTGTGTTGTCGGTTTTTCATATCTTCCAGGCTTTCCTGCTTTTGCTTCAGTGACTGGCCAACTCTCACCGAAACCGGCCTGCTCGAAAGTTCCAACGTTCTGTCCCAAACATTCACGTTCAAAAAACTTTTTGTCCCCCCCCATCTAGTTCTGGTTCTGTTGTTTTCGTTTATGTTTGGGTAGTATTCTGCTTGTTTTGGGGTGGATTCCATCTCCCAAATTTGGTTCGTCTGTCTTCGTGTTTTTTCCTTCCGTTGATTAGTGCTATTATTTTGTTGTTTTCGTCGTTGTTCTTGTTGTGTTGTACGTCAGATCTCACGCGCATGCTTTTGTTATGCCTTGTGCGTGTGTGTGTGTGGTGTGTGTTGTGTGTTGTGTGTGTGTGTGTGTGTTTGTGTGTAGGTGTGATGTGTGTTTTGGCTTGTTCTTGAAGACTGTGAAGATCTCACTGCCATGCAATTGTATTCCTGTTCAGATGTTAAAGGGCCTGATTCTTAAGTGTCTACCAAACAGAGATTAGTTACTCCAGCCTATTTGATTGGTGTATAACCAACTTAACAGAACAACACGACGCACAACACCAGTAGTAGTAGTAGTAGTAGTAGTCAGAGATTAGTATAGTTAGCAGCAGCAGCCAGCAGTACAGTATGAGTAGTGTGAGTAGGAGTAGTAGTATGTGGATGATGGTTATCAGATGAGTGATTATGATGATTGATAGGTGAGTGAATGCATGGTGGTGGTGTGGTATGGTGGTTGGGTGGTGGTGCTGCGCTGCTGCTGCTGCTGCTGCTGCGCTGCTAAAGTTTTGAGAACATGACGACTACAACAGCACTGACAC
>JADBJO010018615.1:0-10000 GCA_016801955.1 Conus betulinus | reverse complement strand
TCTCTCTCTCTCTCTCTCTCTCTCTCTCTCTTGGCACTGCGAAAAGAAACAAGCACGCATATTTTGGAATTAGTGCATTTGAAAATTATGTCTTCTAATTCTTGTGAATTTGTGCTTCTGAAAAAAAAGGAAGCAGTAGTTGTCGTGGTGGTAGTAATAGCAGTAGCAATAGCAGTTGCAACAGCAGCACCAGTAGTGGTAGTGTTGGTAATTCATTATTATTATTGATATGACTGTGATTATTTTTTATTGAAATATTGTTACTGCTATTATTCTAATTTTCCGCTGATCGATCTATCTATCTATCTATCTATCTATATATATATATATATATATATAATATATATATATATATATATATATATATATATATATATGCCCGCTGAAACTAGTATTTCTGAATGTTTTCTGTTTTTCCCCCCTTTTTTTCATTTTTCTGATTTCATAAGTGGGTGCCTTTCAAGTTTGATGACAAAATTAAAAGGGTGAATTGTTATTACTATTATTTTGGGGGTAATCATCTATGAATGACGGGATCTTAAATCTCTCTCTCTCTCTCTCTCTCTCTCTCTCTCTCTCTCTCTCTCCCCCCCCACACCCCCCACCCAAAGCTAGAGCAGCAGGAGGGTTAAAAAGGACAGCCACCGTACGTGACGGTAAAGCCATAGTACCTTCCTCTTTTCTTTGGTCTAAATCGGACGAAATCCTTTCCATCGGAAGTAAGTGATGGTAGCAGAAAATAGAGCAGCACTTGAAAATGTTTCCAAAAACACTCATTCACTAAACGACTGGTCAAAAACACAAGACCATTCGTTGCTTTTGGAAATAAATGTATTAGTTCTTTTTAAAAAAAATGAATACAGGTAAAAATTGAATAGATTAAACAAATCAGATTCGTCGTGAACATGAAGTTTGATACCGTCTTCGAAGTCTCCTATGAACGGTTCAGTTCAATATGTCAGTAACTGGAACTCAAACAGGCTAACAGATAAACAATGATCGGTTAAATAAAACAGAACAACAACAACAACAACAGAGAGAGAGAGAGGAGAGAGATAGATAGATAGATAGAGAGAGAGAGAGAGAGAGAGAGAGGAGACGGTTTGTTTCAGTTGTCATCAAGGTGTCGGTGCGTGCGGACTAGTCCTTAGATGCTACACTTCATCTGCAAAGTTTCGAGAGCATACTGTGCACGATTTAAAGCCGATGAACAAATGAACTAATGACTGAGATGATGGGATTTTTAGAAGCGGGCCTCATGGCTACGACTTGGCAGGGGTGTGACCTGTGCGTCCGCCCTACACGCTGGTCAGACCTTGGGTACCTGCCCGACATCGTCTGTGCCATCATCATGATTGTGTGTGCTCCCCATTCCACTTTTCCACATTGTTGTGCAAAGACATTGTCTGCGCCATTATCATGATTGTATGTGCTTCCCATTCCACTTTTCCACATTGTTGTGCAAAGACATTGTCTGTGCCATCATCATTATTGTATGTGCTCCCCATTCCACTTTTCCACATTGTTGTGCAAAGACACTGTCTGTGCCATTATCATGATTGTATGTGCTTCCCCATTCCACTTTTCCACATTGTTGTGCAAAGTCACGGAGTTACTCAACATCATGGCTTTTGACTTCTAAGCTGGTCGGTGGATGAGAGCAGTAGAGTGCTTTTGTCGCCGCATCCACCTCCATTGTTAGACTTGAAGTTGTTAAAATCTATTCACCATGAACATTACTTCAGCCATTTTTCTTCACAGTGTATTCCTAGCCTGACTTCTCTTTGGTGCTGGAGTCATCAGTTCATATAACAATGTCTTTTTATGACGAGGTTTTCTACCTGTTTCTGAAGTTCTGCGTTGGTTTTGGCTTCTGGCCATTCTCGACAGTGTCTCCCTAGCTCTGGAGCGATGGCAGTTTGGTAGAGATGTTTGAAGTGGTCGGGATACTTTTCTCATTCTTTCGTTTCTGAGTTCGATAACTGGTACACAAGCTGTATATGGTCTTCTTCTGTCCCGTCCATAACTTTCCACGTTCTAAACGAGTGCCTTTGTTTCCTTAACTACTGAGTGTAGTGTGTTTTGAGGACTTTCAGGTGCTCTAAAATATGCCTTCATTTGTTTTGGATTATGTCTTGCTTTCATTGAAGGAGGATCAAGCAGATGTCGCATGGTGTCAGTTGAAATGTCCTCATAGTTCCCAAGATCAGTCTCAATGATTCATTTTGAATCTTTTCTAATTTCCGGAGATTGCTCTTGGACAGTGCTGTAAACCCTAATCCATAATCAATCAACTGAGTACAGCTGCGTGACACAGTCGGTAGAGATGATGGTGTTCAGTGCCGTTAGCTGCCATTGCGTAAATGGTAGACCGTCCTTTTCTACACTTAAGAACAATATTCTCAACATGATTCTAAAAGTTAAAGGCCAGCATTCTATCAAAGCATATGCCCAAATAGCGTGGGTTGCTAGTTGATTCCATTTGTATCGCATTCAAAGAAAGTGGTGAAGGCAATTGTCCTGATATTTTGTTGTTAAGAGTGCTGACCACACACACACACGCGCGCGCGCGCGCGCATGCATGCATGCACGCACCATGCACACTCTCAAGCGCATGTGTGCACACACATACACATACATGCATGCATGCATGCACGCACCTGCACGCTCTCTCTCTCTCTCTCTCTCTCTCTCTCTCTCTCTCACACACAGAGAGAGAGAGAGAGAGAGAGAGAGAGAGAGAGCAGCCATTGACTGCCACCGTAAGTTTATCAAAATAGATCAGTCAAAGATCAATAGAAGGCGGGATAAGTACCTTGTTCTGCTTTCCCACCATTGTCCTTTCATGGAATCTGTTTACTTATGCAAGTTATTAATTCCGTTTGCACAGTCACCACCTGACGTGGTAATGTTGCCCCGCTAGGTGGGCTGCCTTTCAGATAATAGCTGAGGTTGCCCCTTTATGATCCTATACTCTTCAGTGAGGCTGGCTCAGAGCTTGCGAGTAGCTTCCCCCACCTGTGAATCATCGTGTGGTTGGTTCAATCTTGACCTTTTGGACTATTGGTGGTGACGTAGTGCTCGCAGACATCCAATCCGTGAACAGGAAGGTGGACAGACAGAGAGCCAATCAGATCCGCAGGAAACAGTGAAAGCCTTCAATAGATGCCTAATGAAAAGAGAACATGCTTATTCACACCTCTTGATCCAAGGGCAGACGTTGTACCCTGCCTAACGTTGGCACGTGCTCAGGGCGTTGAACTCACTCCACAACTATCATTTTGAAGTGGGGAGATAGGGCAGAGATAAGGGGGAGAGATGAGAGGGGGCGGAGGGCGAGGGGAAAACAGGGTGTTGTAGTGGTGGTGAGCGTTGGGATCGGAGCGTATGAGTCTTTTAGCCTTGGGCCAAAGACAACAACAGAAAATCGTCAAACGCGTTAACATCAGCTTGTATAATCGAATCACGTTAGAGATGTCATCCCGGGCATGCCCACATTCTCCAACGCCCTCTTAGATGGGAAAATCTATGACTTGGATTTAGCAGCGCGACCCAATGAAAAATGCCGCTGCTAGACACGTGATCATGCCACGTTTGAACATCCAATAGCAGATGCGAATCAGAAAAGGCCTCTTAAACATTCTTAGCACGCTAAAAAAAGTTTTGTTTGGGGATCCATTAATTCCAAGGCCACTTCGCTGAACAAAAAGCCAGTGGAAACAACGCCTAGCTAAAGAAGGATCACCTCAGAGGCAATCAGTTTAGAGTATTGCGCTAGTGGTGGGCGGAGCATTGTAATGTTGACATTTTCCGCGCGCATTTATTGTCTGCTCAAACAAATTTACTTCCAAATTGCGTTGCAAGTTGTATGTGTGTGTGTGTGTGTGTGTGTGTTCTTATGGCATGTTTTACCTGGAAAACAGGATTGCGAGACTTTGCCAGGACACGTGTTTTGTAACTGAATTTAAGCGCTTGCTTCACCTGAAACAGGCCTTACGTTCTACAGAGCGTTCCTCATGGGCATTTCAATTATCTGACATGAAAAGAACTACCATACTTGTTTGCTATTTATGTTTATCGTTTCCTACGTCAGTTTTCGATTTCCTTTGCACTTTATTTAATGACATGCAATGGCAAACACAAACATGCACTTCATGGAAAACACAAATTGATTGAATAACTTACAGAAAAACCGTACAAGATCCTAAATCAGATAACTCCATGCAAAAAACCATAAACAAACACACTCGTAGCTTTTGTTTAAAACAACAACAGCAACAATAAACAAACAAGCAAAGAAACAAACAAACAAAAACGTCATGACATGTAACATGTGGCGTGCACTTGTTCACACATAATATTCAGGGAATCCCTTTTGGATGTCACTGAACTGTGTAGAGATGCTAATGTGATTTTTTTTTTTTCCAGAAGGCGCACAGAACGTTTTAAAACCAGCTGATACTTTAAGATCACATCAGATCCAGCTTTAATTTTCACATTAATTCTTGCTACAATATTTACATCAAATAGTCAAGAAGACACAGTTAACGTGTAATTCTGTGTCTCGATGTAAATTAAAGCTTAATATGAAAAGAAAAGAAGTAGGTTTCTTATGTATTTGACCACTTCTGTCGCATGCTATACTTTTGACAGCACAGGAGGATTGGCGTATTGCAAACATAGCAACAATAAGGACTGTAAATAACACGTTTGTGAAGTATTGTAAAAGCACACGGAAACGAAAAAAAAAAAAAATCCCTGGGAAAAAACGCATTTCTAGAAGCGTAAAATAAGAAATATATCAAAATGCATATCCCCTGATGTCAAACATACTTTGAAAATAGACTTCCATTATCTTTGTTACAGCATGTGCATGAGCCAAATAATGTACTCTCTGTCTCTGCCTCTGTCTGTCTGTCTCTCTCTCTCTTCCGTCTGTCCGTCTGTCTGTCTGTCTCTCTCTCCCTCCTCCTCTCTCTCTCTCTCTCTCTCTCTCTCTCTCTCTCTCTCTCTCTCTGCACAGATAGCTGGCGCACGCGCATACACGCGCACACACACACACACTCTCTCTCTCTCTCTCTCTCTCTCTCTCTCACACACACACACACACACACACACACACACACAACACACACACACACACACACACACACACACACACACACACACTCACACACACACTCTCTCTGTCTGTCTGCCTGTCTGTCTGTCTGTCACACACACACACACACACTCCTGGGCTCGCGCACATACATTGGTGTTAAAGTGTATAGGTGATGTCTGTTTCAGTAATGTACAGCTTTCATTCGCTTTAAATGCTTCCTACTTTTGTTGTCGTTGTTGTTGACACGAGAGAGAGAGAGAGAGAGAGAGAGAGAGAGAGAGAGAGAGAGAGAGAGAGAGAGAGATTTTATTATTCGTTAAAAGCCAGCGCTCCCAAAGTTGTGGAGGAGGGCGAGGGGTTATGTAAAATGGAGGGGGAGGGGGGGGGGGGGGTACAGCAGACGGACAAAATCCCCATTTTCCTGTCGTTGTTAACAGGAAGTTTTCGTCTCGTCACACATATAGGTGATTGCAGACGTCTAAATAACATAGTGTTTACAATTTTAAACTATTATCATAAAAGAAGAGAGAGGACGATGTGGTTACATAGAACAAAAATAAAGATAGATGAATTATAGGACAGTAACTATGAAAAATTAGAGAAAAATAACTAAGTAATCTACTTACTTACGATTATGATTATAAAATGTTCCTTAATGGACTTTCCAAAAGGTGTCTCGTTAATTTAACAAGAGAAACAACTGGCAACGAATCTAAAAAGTCAAACACATTAACATGCCCAGTCAGCACTTGGTATAACACCATTCAAAAGGGTTTCGTTAGTTCACAATCAAAAATCACATGTTGAACTGAAAGATCCCCACGACATACACACTGTGGGTTGTTGGCGCCTACAATCTTTGGCAATGCGCTTTGTAAATGTTATGATCATTGCTATTATTAGTATTATCATTATTATGATTATTGTTGATATTATTATTGTCTTATTATCATTGTTGTTGTTTTTATCATTATTATCATTACTATTACTACAAAAGTACTAGTATGAGAAAAAAAAAAACGTTTATTTTCACGCTTTTGATGTTTAACAATTATTAATAAAGCAAAGTACTAAAGTCTAGTAGCTACAGAAGCAGCGAACTGTAACAGTCTCTCCCTGTCGGGCAGTATGTAAGGCACAGCCCACTCCTCTCTTTCCATCGCCTAACCTTCCCTCACCTGAGCCAGGAAGGAAGTCCTCTTACTGCTGTGTGCGTGGAGTGGACTTTCAGGCCCTAACACTCTCTGGAATCCACGAGTGGTTCTATCGCCAGCTCTGCATGCAAACACTTGAAGCATTTGACACCGGGCCACGCCCCTCATAAACGGGCTCTCTCTCGTTGCGCCTTTTATCCGTTTTTGTCTGTTTTTCTTTTTTTTTTTTAAAATAATCAGGCTGATGTAGTAGTTTATGATTCAACAGCAAGTTTGATGCAATACTGGAAAGCACTGACGTGCGCCAAGTGTGTGTGTGTGTGTGTGTGTGGTGTGTGTGTGTGTGTGTGTGTGTGTGGTGGTAGCGCGCGCGCACGCGCGCGCGCTCGTGTGTCCACACTCATCTCTCTCTCTCTCTCTCTCTCTCTCTCTCTCTCTCTCTCTCTGAGCGCGTCTGCATGTGCCCACG
Organism: Conus betulinus; assembly: GCA_016801955.1. NCBI lineage: Eukaryota > Metazoa > Mollusca > Gastropoda > Neogastropoda > Conidae > Conus > Conus betulinus. The sequence continues at coordinate 3,273 of JADBJO010018615.1, read as the reverse complement.
TGTGTGTGTGTGTGTGTGTGTGTGTGTGTGTGTGTGTGTGTGTGTGCGTGTGTGTGTGTGCGCGCGCGCGCTTGCATTCGTGCTTGCGTTCGTGTGTGTGTGTGTGTGTGGTGTGTGTGTGTGTGTGTGTGTGCATGCTTGCATTCGTGCTTGCGTTCGTGTGTGTGTGTGTGTGTGTGTGTGTGTGTGTGTGTGTGTGTGTGCGCGCGCGCCGCGCGCGCACGTGCATGTGCGTGTGTGTGTGTGTGTGTGTTCGTTTAAAACCCCCACCCGACTGTCTTGTAAAGCCCATGTATTGACGTCATGCTGGACACAAAGTGTCAAGGAAAATAACTCCTGGAAAGGTCAGATGTCGCCATTGCCATCAACAACGTATTCGGTACATTTCACAATGAGTTGCATTTCTCACATCACAAAAAGACCCGTGCTGGCTCGGGCAGCCAGCCTCAGGAAATGCCTTAGCAAAAGTCCAAGAAGTCACGGTGACACTATTTACCGGCATTTCTGTGTGGAACTTAACAAGGAACCGATAGCTATGTCCAACGGTGGGTGGCAGAGTAGGGGGGGCGGTTTGTTTTCAGTAGTCTACAACAGTGGCCTGGAAAGAGGAACAGCTTGGGGATGGGATAAACGGGGGGGGGGGGGGGGGGGGGGGGGGGGAGGGGGGGGGCATGGCGGAAAGGGGAGGAAGTGGGTGAGGAGAAAGAGATGGTTGGTGGGGGGGGGGGGGGGTGGGGGCGAACGTGGTCTACCAATATGCAGGCCGACTCGCTCAGCTAATACACGACACAAACAAAACCAAGTAGAATATATATTGAAAGAGGAAGTGAAAAGTTTGGAACAGAACTCTCCACCACCAACCCCTCTCCCCCCTCCCCTCCCCCACCACCCCACCCTATACCCTACCCACCACCACCTTCATACTTATCCCTCAGCTCCTATACGATAAGCGAATTCTTTGCCACATCTGGATACTTTTCTTCAAAACTTGGTTTTCCCCTTGGTCAAAATGATGCTGTTCACCAAGGTTTTGCATCTGTGCTTTTTTTTTTGTGTGTGTGGGATGACGGTCTTGCGAACGTGAGGAACTTGAATATTGAGTCAGAAAAAAAAAAAATAATAATAAGTGGGCAGAGACGCCTCGATGCAAAAATAGAGGGAAGAGTTGTATTGACGGCTCATAGGACATTAAATGGATTAGCCCCATATTATTGGTTTACCGTGTTGCTGAAATAGAGAAGAGAAAGTTGTGAAGACTTTGGACCAGCGGAGGGACAGAGACACTGATAGAGAAATCAATGTTAGCCATACGATTAAATGGCGGGTTTTTTTTTTTTTTTTTTTTTTTTTTTTTTTTTTTTTTTTTTTTTTTTTTTTTTAGAAATATGTAGGCGATCATTGTCGGATATGTCAGAGAGAGAGAGAGAGAGAGAGAGGAGAGAGAGGAGAGAGAGAGAGAGAGAGAGAGAGAGAGAGAGAGAGAGAGACAGACAGACAGACAGACAGACAGGCAGAGGGAAAATTCTGATTATCAGATACCTTCATCAAAGCGACCCATGGTTTCTTCAGCTTGTCCAGACCCTTTCCCTCATTGCTCCTTTATCTCCCTGTTCTCCAGACTGCTCTGCCAACCCCCCCCCCCCACCCCCACCCGCACCCACCTCCCCCACTCTACAACGCCCACTACCTGCTTCCCACATTTCCTTTTTGCAAAAATCACGTGGCACATAGCCTCCTACACAAAGGGAAGGGGATTGGTGGTAAGGGGAGGGGGGGGGGGGGGGGGCTTCCTAAAGTAGATACGCACAGCATCACGGGCATGTTAACGTCCTCCTGGATTTAATCTGCCTTGGCCTTTCTCTCACAAGAAAGCAATGCACATAGACTGCGCAGACTGATGCAAAGTATTTGAACCTGATTCAAAAAAAAAAAAAAAAAAAAAGAAAAACAAAACAAAAAAGAAAAAAAAAAAAAAGAAAGGTGGTAATAGATGGCTAACAGTAAGAAGTAACACATGATGGAAGCAATGCGTTTTGATTCTGGAAAAAAAACTTCTACAGACCAAATCAGACGACGTTGAAATTCAAAATACAATGAAGACATTACACGGGAGCACCTAGGAGAGAGAGAGAGAGAGAGAGAGATGAGAGAGAGAGAGAGAAGAGAGAGAGGGCCTCTATCAAAGTGGATTAGTTCTGAAACTTCCCTCTGCTTTTGGATCCCGGCACCAAAAAGGATCCTAAGTGAAATCTAAAAGGTTTTCCATTGAGCAAAATGTCATCTTTCATTCAAGTTTCATTGAGAGTGTGTAATGAATAGTTGCAGAAATAAAAATCTCACATCGATTTAAAGAACAAAGAGGGCATTGATGAATCTTGCTGTTTTGCAAAAAAAAGATCAGTGGTATTCACAAAAGATTCGAGCTCCATTGCAGTACACTGATGATGTCTAAATACAATGCTGTTTTGACAACTGAGAATTTAAACTTTCCAAACATAAATGGTTCTAATTAAATGTTACATGGATGTCTAAATACAACTGCCCGCCCCGATTGAAAAGAAATTGGAGTTTCGTAATAATGATACATGCAGAATTAGTATTCTTCGTTTGTTTTGTTTGTTTGCTTGATTGTTTTTTTGTTTTTGTACAGTGAAAGACACGATGATCCATGGATTAAAAATGTGCATATGTCCAGTTCGCTTGCAATACAGGTCTAAAACTGACAGGGGGAAAAGAGCAAATGCAATAGAGCTCAAGGCGCATAAATTTCATTCAACTTGCGTTATTAGACTTTGAAACTTTATGGTAAAAGTAGGATCGCGTCTTTATTCCCGTGACATGATTTCCAAAGCATCACACACACACACACACCCACACACACACACACACACACCACACACACACATCTCTCGCTCTCTCTCGAGCTCTCTCGCTCCATCTGTCTGTCTGTTCGGTATGTCCGTCCGTCGGTCTGTCGTGTCTGTCCTGTCTGTCCCCTGTCTGTCTCGCCTCTCTCTCTCTCTCTCTCTCATCTCCTCTCTCTCTCATCTAATGCCCTCTTGGTGTTCCGGGTCCGCACCTTGCAAACAGACTGTAGAATGACCACAAACATCACAGATAAAAGTACAACAAATATAAAAACACAGGGCACGTGCTGAACCCTGAGCCTAAAGAGCTGGTGTTTCAGAAATTAAAAAAAAATCTTGCACGTCTGAAGACCGAAAGGACTTAACTCCTCCGACATACAGACAGACAGACAACACACACACACCC